>CM012453.1:2953836-3129985 GCA_003999625.1 Oryzias javanicus
GTTAAGCTTTTAAAGTTTAAAAAATGTCGTTTTAGAGTGTTCAATAAATGTTTCTCCTGTTTGGCCCAAGACTCAAGGTGTGTTTTGGATTTTGGCCTCTTGTGTGATTGAGTCCGACACTCCAAGTGTATCTGAGTGATGAAAGGAAAGCTTTAAGCAAAGCTATTTAAGGAAACGAGTAGTTTATTTAACCCTTTAACACCTGACGCTGAAACACAAAATCTTTTACATACTGTAAGTTTTCAACTGTTACCACAATAAGAGAAAAGCGTCTTCATTGTCCTTCACAATCTGCTGCTTGAAGTAAAATCAACAAATAGAAACACTGGAGCTCCGGTGTTAAAGGGTTATAAGTCAAATGACTATTCATTAATTTTAAATAGATTTTTTATTTGAAATACATGATAAATTACAATTGTTAACAAGTTAATGTAGATGCACGTGAGGTTATACATCACAGTTCTTCTTCTGCTGATTTTATACATCTTACTTTGTTAACTCTTCCTGACAGCTCTGGTAAAAGTTCTTAAGTTTTTAAGCTGAGAGAGAAACTGAGCAACAGAGAGAGCAGCTTCTCAGGGTTTGAAAAGGCCAGGCACCATGAGTGGGTTTTTCTCTGAAAAGATCAGTGGTTGTTGACAGTCTGAGCACAGTCCATGAGCTTCAAATGGCCCCATTATGAAACACAACAAGTACACAATCTAAAATCCAAGGTGATAAATGAATCCAGAGGTCAGAGTTTCCAAAGAAGAGGGAGCGGAGGTGTTTAATCATCAGAGATCCCAAAACTGGAGAATGGGTAACAAGAAAAGGAGATTGAAGTGATGCTTTCAGTGTCACTGGGACAAATGGAAAGTGTTTTGTGGAAAAACCAATCAAAGAGCTGCAGAGGTCAACTCATAAATATCCATTCCCAAGAAGCTTCAAATGAAGTTTTCAAACTACCGTCTCAAAATATTTGGCGGACTTTCTGAAACACTCATGGATTTTCATTTTTGCCCAAATTTAGTACTTTGGCGCCCCCTGCTGGTGTTTAGTATGTAAGCATCTGTTAAAAAGAGACGCTTCATGTGAAACCTAAAGGTGTATTCACACTGAACGCAGTACCATGACAGATGCAGCCAGTTTCAATGTTAAGTCAACGGAATAGAGATCTGACCTCCCGCAGTGCGATTTGTGCAACCGGCCTCTTAAGTTAGTGTCATGTCAGGCTTAATGTGTTGTGTTGTGAACCCTCAGGGCCACCGTACAGAAGTAATTAAAATCGAGTTTAAAAAGAAAAAAAAATCAATGTATAAAATGTAACCAACAAAGTGAATATTGGTGTTCAATAGGTAACAAATGCTTTGAAGCTCTGTGCAAAAGCTTCAAGTGAAACATTTTAACACAGAAACATTTTTTACAAAACAGAAGAACTCAGAACTCCTGACTGATACTGAGCGCTCCTCCATCCGGCCCGCCCTTACCTGCACTCGCCGTGCAGCTCTCCTTGTCTCCTCCACACACCCCCCACCCTCTCTGCTCAATGCTCCTCTTCTTTTTTCTTTTTTTCATGAAAATATTTGCATGAATCCTGTTCACAACTTCCCTGAAATCTGCATCTGAATGGATGAGTTTGCTTGATCATTTCTATGACCGTCCAAAATTAGATTCTTTCATGAAAGTCCCATCTCTACCAGACAGGTGTGCTGTGTGGGGATCACCTGTCCTTCATCTATTGTTATCCATTTGCAAAGAAAGGTTCCACGAGCAACTTTTCTCGTGGTACATGCAGCTGGACTGCTTTTGGTGCTCAATCGAATGGAGAGAATCCAGTTGATTTTCTAAATCAAAGATTTCCAACTCAAAAAAAAAAAAAAAAAAAAAGACAGGTATAATTTATTAGGCAAGGAGTCCACAGACCTGGTTGGGGACCACTGTTTTAAAGTAGCGCCCCAACCAAGCACGTGCACACATAGGGCCTTAGGGGTGCCTGAGCACCTGTCCTTGTACCCTGTGTGTGTGTGTGTGGTTTTGTTTTAAAGTTTTTATTTGTAATAATTAACTCTTGTTAGTTATATATGGGGAAAAATGTGGCTGCCTGCTCCTCAGAAAACTGAAAAGCCGTGACAGTGAAGCAGCTTAAACCTGTGAGTTCTGATCTAACTAGATTCAACAAGCTTTAAATGAGGTTTAACTTCAGGAAAAACGTTCTAGATTAGTCCAGGAGCCAGACGACTGAGCGGAGCATCAAGTCAGCACACGGATCGTGCAGAGACAGGAAGTTGGGTAGAAAATGCTAATTTAAAAATGCCATTTTAATACATGGTTTGCGTTAAAGGGGCCATACCATGAAAAAGCAACAGCAGCCCCTCCCATACCCATGAAAATGAGCGGGTGGAAACATGCTGATGTCACAGAGTGAGACCGCCCCTTTCAGGAAGAGTCTGCTCTGACAGCTCCGCCCCCAGTCTAACACCAACACTCAATGGACCCTTTTCATGGTGACGCCAGACTAAATGGCGACAGGACCGTGAACGTGACACGCAACTTCCAGTTAAGGATTTAAAAACAGGAAACCAAAGAACTGAACGCTGTGTAACCCAATTTTACGTAAATGATTAAAGGTAACCTTACCAATTTCAACAGAAAAAAGTACAATATTTATTTATGAACGTCCTGCTGAACTGTATTTTTATTTCCAGTCTTAGATCGTTCACAAATCTGAATGAAAATTTGAATAATCCTCCCATATTTGAGGTTTTATTGAAAATATCCACCTTTCATTTAAGCAGATATTATTCTAATGGGTTCTATTTCGGATTATGTTATTCACCTATTTTTAGTGCGATCAGCACAAAAGCTGACAGAAATTCATGTTGTTGACATTTAAAACCTTCAGCAAAGACGCACATCGCTGCATTGCCTGCACACATTTTAATCGCTTCCCAGGATAAATTTACTTGTTCTACAGGATATTTTAGGGAATAACTGTAAAAGCAGGAATGATTTGGTTCATAAAAATGAACAGTTCCTATTTCAGTTCTTAAACACATTCTTATTTTTAAAGGGATAAGTGTTTTCAAAACGCTTATTTAGACTTTTTATATTAATTATCTTTTTAAGAAAGTGGGAAAATGTCAAGTTTTTCTGGATATTTTTCACAATCAAAGTTTAAAATGGCTGACAAGAGAACTATGGTGAACGAGCATTCTAGTAGCACTTGAACGCCTCACTCACGGACAAATTTGTGAGACGTGAAAAGAGTCTCAGAATAGATTTGTGCGTTTGTTTTAAAGATTTTTGTGTGTAATTAGTTTCAAGCTGTTGTAATTTTAATTTGTGCATGTGTAAATTGTATTTTGTGATTTTTTTTTTTACTTTTGTGCAAAATGTATCATATAAGTTACAAATCAAGAATTACGCACGCAAGAATCAAGACTACGCACGCACAGATTAGAGTGAGTCTATTTTCTCTCCATAGTCGACAGCGATGCTAACATCTCAGTAACGTCTCACAGAACCAAACGCCACCTGCTGACGGAAAAGTGTACTTCACCCTTGAGGCAAAATTAAAGTCCGAAACATAAAACAATGTGAAAACACATTCCGTGTGTCACATATGTCCCCTTTAAATTACTTTTAAAGAACTTCAAATCTATTTCATAGTTTTGTGTCAGCGCCCCCCAGTGGTAATGCACTTATTTGCAAAGTGTTGCTTTTTATCGCAGCCAAAACTCTAATTGAAGCGCAAACTGTCAGACGCTCATTTGGGCGGGGCCTACTACCTCCACACAAAATAAAAATATTTAAGACTCAACTAACCAATGGAGTCCGGTCAGAGGTCTGAGAAGAGAATGCAGTATCTGATAAAGAATTGCAGCTTTGAAAGAGATTTTTTGGAGTACATCTTTAGTGCTGCTGTGTCCTTTAAGACGCCTGAAGGTCTGGGTGCAGCAGATCCTTCAGAGACGCTCACATGAGCTCGGTCATTTCTGGAGCTCCAGGAAATCTGCCTCACTTCCTCATATTATTCCTAGTTTTCTTCATCAGATTTCACACAAACTCTGGAATGAAGTCAAAAGAATCCTGATGTTTTTATTGTCAAAAGATTCGAAACAACTTTTCGATGAAGAACAAAGAAATGAAAACCCAAATCTTCAATCCAAAGTTGTCAAATGAAGCAAAAAGTAAGAAATCAAAGTTGTAAATGTTCCTCTTTCTACAATCTTCTTCTCCTACATTTGTGTTGCAGCTTCCTTGAGTTCACATGACAACAACCCAAAAACAAACAACAAGAAAACAGATTTTACACCAAAGATTCTTCTTCAAAAATGTCTCAAATCCACGTTCTTTCTCTTTATTTCTGACCACAAACACGACTCCACAGAATATTAACAGCTTAAAAGTTTAGTTCAAAATAATCCCAAGCAGAGAGATCCTTAAAAACAACTTCTTTCAGGAACTATTTGAGTTTACACAGCACTGCACCGTCTCTAACATAATCCAGGCCCAGTCCAGCGTGGAGCGTCTGAGTGAATGTGGTCTGGACTCTGTGGAGGAGAGTCATGCTTCTAGAGATGCTGTAGAAGGACAGAACACCTGCTCTGTGGTCCAGGTACACTCCTACTCTGGAGGAACCAGGAGCTGAGATGGAGGTTTCAATGTTGTTGTGACGAAATAAGAATCTGTCTCGATAACTATCCAAAGCCCAAGATTTGTCATTTAAACCAAATCCACTGTCATCTCCAGATCTGCTGATGTTCTTGTATGCGACTGCTACACAAATATAGTCTCCTCTCCTCTCCACCTCCCAGTAACAGCGTCTAGTCAGACTCTCTCTGCTCAGAACCTGACCATAATCAGTAAATCTGTCTGGATGATCAGGATAAGACTGAGATTTGTCCATAAATGTCACTTTTCTGTTCTCCTCTGATAGCAGCAGTAAGCTGTGTACTGTGTTTGGATCCAGAGTGATTGGACATGAATATCTTAAGAAGTCATCTCTGCTCTTTGGTTCTGACAGTAAAACATCCACACGACTGAGTGTCAGTGAGATGTTTATCCATCCCTTTCTCAGAATGTCCTGCAGTTTGTCTGGGAGCTCTGACACAGCTGCTGTCACATCCTCAGAGGATCTGAGAGGACGGACGTTGATGCTGGATGAGGGTGTGGACTCTCTGAGTGGTGGCAGTGAGGGGTAGCGGAGCAGAAACTGCTGCTGATCCTCTGTGAGTGAGAGCTGCTTCAGCTCAGCGTCTCTCCTCTTCAGCTCAGTGATCTCCTGCTCCAGCTGCTCCTGAACATCTTTGACTCCACTCACTTCAGTTTGCTGCTGGGATCTGATCTGCTGCTTCACATCACAGCTTGTCTTCTGGATGAGACGGATCATCTGAGTGAAGATCTCCTCACTGTCCTTCACGGTTTGATCAGCAGAGTGATTGATGGCCTCCACCTCCTGTTGAAGCAGCTTCACCTCTTTCTCTCGCTCCTGGATTCTCTGCTGGATTTCTTGTCGACTCTCCTCCAGATCTCTCTGCCTCTCAGTCCTTTCTGCTGCAGCTGAGACTGTGTCATGGCCTCTATGTTCATCCACAGAGCAGAGATAACAGATACACTTCTGATCAGTGCGACAGAACATCTTCATCACCTCATCATGAATGGAGCAGATGTTCTCCTGCAGGTTCTTGGAGGGTTCCACCAGCTTGTGTTTCTTGAACGCAGCTGCTTCCAAATGAGGCTGAAGGTGTTTCTCACAGTAAGAGGCCAGACAGTTCAAACAGGACTTGATGGCTTTCAGTTTTCTTCCAGAGCAGACATCACAGGACACATCTCCAGGTCCAGCATAGCAGTGATCAGCAGGAGCAGCTTGGAGTCCAGTCTTCTTCAGCTGCTCCACTAAAGCTGCTAACACGGTGCTTTTCACCAGAACAGGCCTCGGTGTGAAGGTCTTCCTGCACTGAGGACAGCTGTGGATTCTCTGCTCTTCATCCCAGAATCTTTGAATACACTTCATGCAGTAGCTGTGTCCACAGGGAATAGTCACCGGATCCTTCAGCAGATCCAGACAGATGGAACAGCTGATGGTTTCTTGATCCAGATCTGATCCTTTCTGCGCCATTTCTCCCCTCAGACACAAAGACTGTGTGAGTTTCACTTCCTCACAAAGCAGTTGGACTCCGATCCTCCAATCAGCTTCTCTCTTCTGTTGGTTACGCCTACCATGACTCAGCAGATCTGAAGGAACTATGTGGACAAACCACATATCAGGAAGCAGGAAGAGATGTTTGTAAGACAACATAGAACTGTTTATACTGTATAGTTTATAGTTATATTTATAGTATTTACTTCATGACTGAGAAGTATCCTATTGATGGTTTTGTGTTTCCATTTTTTAAATCATTGTAATACTGCGATTTCAACTGTTTTATAAACATAAAAACACCTGGAACGTAACATTGTTCAACTCTGACAATAAATTAACGGAAAACTCCGTCTCAAGTGCAGAATCGGTCAAAGCGAATCGATGCAGCCGAGTCACATGTGAGTCAAGTGGAAAGCTGGGCTGAGGAGGACCTGTCTGGAACGGCACCAGAAGCTTCAGCTCTAATGAACCGGATCACGAAGAAATAACATCCGTGTCTTTGGAGTGGGAGAAGGAGAAGAGGGTGCATCACTCTCCCAGTTCATGGAAAAGTTTCTGAGGAGTCACCTGCACCTGCCAGAAGACCTGGACCTGAAAATCCAGCGTGCTCATCGCTCTCTGGGAGGCAAACCTCCGGGGCCAATCACTCTAAACTTCTTTGAATTTACAATCAAAGAAATGATGGAAAAGAGGAAAGATGCAGGTGGGTTCCAGATTCATTTACTTTGATCGTGATTATTCATCCGATGTCGTCAAAAAGAGCAAAGAGTAAAACAGCATGAAGAAAAAAAGGCAGACGCCTCCAAACTCCAATCACAAATATGAGGATCCAGTGGGAAGCTGGTGTTCACACATGCCGCTCTGCCGGGGATGTTTACAACGAGCGGAGGCGTCGCGGAGTCCAGGTTAACGAACCAACTCCACCTGAGGACCAGACACGAGTAGAGCGGCCACGATCAGACGACTAATCGACTTTTAAAATAGTTAAGGACTAATTTAATAGTTGATTAGTTGATTACTTTATATTATATAGAGTCAGAGTGTAGTAAAGTTGGAAGTTATGATGTACTCTCCTAGATTTCTTGACTATTTTGGCATTTATTAAGGCTTTTTTTTTAAAAGCCTATTTTGCAGTTACGGTAAGCTAATATTTCAGCTAGCTATTTTGGCTGCTTTGGAATAATTTTGTTTTTTAGGATATTTTTGAGTTTAGCTAATGTTTGCATGCTAGCTGTTTTGGCTAATTTTGGATTTTTTGTTTTTAGGCTATTTTGGAGTTTAGGTAATATTTCAGCTGCATCTTAGCTGTTTTGCTAATTTAGGCTTTTTCCGTTATTTTGGACTAATATGGCATTTAACTCATGTTTCAGCTGGCTATCAGCTTCATTCTGAGTTATCAACTTCAGTGATTTCATCTATCAGCACCAGCATCTTTAACGGCCAAATTTAGTTGACAGCATTCACACTAGCATTCAGGTAATGCTATATATCTAGTTTTTAGTGAGTTGAGAGCTAATGGTGGTTAAGATGTGCTCTACATCCAGTTAGTACATGACCCGATTAGTCGGAAAAAATAATCGGTGATTAGTCGACTATTAAAACAATCGTTTGTGGCAGCACTGGTCCAGAGTTCAGGCAAGACTCCGTGATATGTTGGGCTGGCAGCATGTAAACAGCAGCAGCCCCAACATGACTCAGGAAGGAAAAGCTGCGAGGGTTCCAGCGAGACCCATCAGAGAAGTGAATGGGGATAACTGGGGATACACTAAAACAAATGCCCTGACAGTGACGGGTTTAAAATATTCAAGGAAGAGTTAGCCCCAATACTGCTAAATCCTGTAATTGGAGCGTTAACAAAGCAGAGATATCATGGTGAGAGGCTGGAACATCTGTTCTTTTCAAAGAGGGAAGAACAAAGAACACTGCGAATCAAATTCAATTTAGACCAACACTACACACTGTAGATCAGGCAAAAAGACGACAACTTAAATTAGCTTTAATCAGCCTTGACGCAGAAAAGGCCTTTGATCGGGTCAGCTGGTCTTTTCTCTACAAAATACTCAAACGTCTGGGATTTCATAAAAACCTGATCGCATGTATACAAGCACTGTACACCTTTCAATTGTTCAGAGGTACCCACCAGGGAGCTTGTCTTAGTCCTTCTCTTTTTGGAATACCTATAGAACCCTTAGCCCAAGCACTTAAACCAGGAACTTGAATGAATTACAAAAGGAAATACTACTAATAAAATAACACTTTTTGCAGATGACATCATTACTTACTTTCAAACCCAGATGTAACTCTTCTAAAACTCACTATCTGGATATCATTTAAATATTGCAAAAACACAAGTTTTGATAATAAACTATTCACTAAGTAACTTAACTAGATGGAATTACAAATTTAAATAGGACACAAACAAATAAAATATCAGAGAACTTGAAAGATTTGATCCATCTTAATTATGACAAACTATATTTGACTCGTTTCATAAATATATCTATCATACGCAGGAAAATAATAAATTTAGACCTTTATTTAGAGTCCTATATCTCTTTATGTCACTAGCCGTTGTGGTTCCCAACTCATACTTTATTATCTGGGATAAACTGATATCAAGGTTTTTATGAGGAGGAGGAAAACCAAGGATAAATACAAAAACACGTCAACTTGACAAAGAACACGGAGGTTTAGCTCCTCCCAACCTGAAGCAGCTCAGTTGAGATACTTCACCTGCTGGTGCGCTCCAGAAATCAAAGCTCAATGGAAACAGATTGAAATGAATCTGGAAGAGCTTGAGCAGAACTTGAGTAATATAAGTAAAAATGATCTCGATAAGAATAACAACAGAGATCTGGAACAAAGTTTTTAAAGAATTTAAATCGGAAAATGATGACATTTGATGGATTTTTGTCTGTTTCTTAAAGGAGATTAAATAAAGTCATTTGAAAAAATCAAATAAGAAAAAAAGAAAAATTGACATCAGAATTCAATCTTGAAAATAGGGATTTGTTTAGATATCAGTAACATCGCCATTGTTACAGTTCAAACCTTAAACAAGGCATTACAGCTAAAGGTAAGGATCTGATTAGAATACTCACAAAATCCTTTAGACAACCACCAAACCAGAACATTTCTAGACCAAATAAGGGGCTACAGAGCCAAAAGGAGAACTCTGAGTCAGCCAGATTAAAATGAGGAAAAGAATTAAGTATAAAACTATCAGAAAGTGATGACCACAACAACCATCAACCAGATCTGGCAGATGGAAAGAATTCAGATGGAAAATAATTCTCCGATTCTTCATAACACCTCAGATTGTTACCAAAATGCTGGGAAAACCAAAATCTAGCTGGAGACAGTGTGAACATGGAAATGCTAATCACTCCCTCACTTTTTGGCTCTGTGAAACGCTAGGGACATTCTGGGACAGGGGAATAAAAACAATGGAAGGTATACTGGGCTGCACAATGATCTTTTTACTGGGACTGCTGCCCAGACATGTGATCAAGAAAGAGGACAGTTATCTTTTCAGAGTCCTGACCATTACAAGGAAGTGACTTAAACCCGACCCCCCCCTACAGATGTCCTGTGGCTGTTTTCAAGATGCTGGAGACAAATGGACTGCTTTCAAACTAAGAGAAGCATGATTGTTTTTTTTTTTTCAAATTTGAATATCTAAATCAAGTTTACTTGTATGGAAAGAAAATAGACTCACTACGATTTGTGGGCACATAATTCTTGATTTGTGCATAAATTTGTGCGTGCGTATTCTTTGTAACTCTTATAACGTTTTGTTCACTTTTTAAAGTTACGGAAAGACTCGCATCGGAGCTGTAGTGCTAGTGGTGTGAGCCCGGGTAAATGACACACGGATTCCATCGTGAGACTCTTTCAAGTCTCACTGATTCGTCCGTGAGTGATGCGTTCAAGTACGACTAGAAAGCTGGGTCATCAGAGTGTTCTTATCAGACATTTTAAACTTGGATTGTGAATAATCTCAAGTGAAACTTTACATTTTACCACTTTCTTAAACAGATATTCCTGATAATAAATATAAAAAAGTCAAAATGAACGTTTTTAGAAACACTTATCACTTGAAAAAAAATAAATCGTTGTCTATTTTCTCTCCATAGATTTGCCCCATGTTCTACTTTTTGTTTTGCAAGACAGTGCCTTTCATCCATGTTATTTATGTTCTGTTTGTTAAAAAAATGCAAATAGACACTAAAAATAAATACATTTTAATGGAGGTAAATAAATATATAAATAAAATAAATATTAATTAAGGTACCTCCCAATTTGATTCGATTGCTATTTAGGAGGCGACCATTTGATTATGAAAAGATTATAAATGATAATAGGAATGTGTATTCTTTACCACAACACATTAGACCAGAGGTGTCAAACTCAATCGCACATGAGGCCAAAATCCAAAACACAACTTTGGTTGCAGGCCGAACAGGATAAACATTTATTGAACACTCTAAAACTACATTTTTAAAACCATAACTTTTTTACATAATTATGAACTAGATATTCAGCATTACCTGCGATAATACTAGTGTGAATGCTATAAGCTGAATCTGGCCCCTGAAGATGCTGAAATTGATAGCTAAATACCAAATTAGCCTAAAAAACTTCTAAAAAAAAAGAAAGAAAAAACCCACTTAGGTTAAAAAAAAAAAACAGCTAACATGTAGCTAAAATATTAGATAAACTCCAAAATAGCCTAAAGAAATCTTAGGGAATACTAAAATAGTCCAAAAAGCTAGCAGAATGCCAATTTTTAACACTTTAAAATCATAACTTTTTAACACAAAAAGGCAGGAATATTATTCCAGAATAAATCAACTGAAACTTTAAATAACTTTCAATATTTCACTCTCCATAAAAATATATTTTGTCAATATTATACAAGTTAGAAATGAGCGGAAGATAACATCGGGCCATCAATGACAATAGGATAAAATGATCTGGAGGGCCGGATTCGGCCCCCGGGCCTTGACTTTGACACATGTGCATTAGACCAATATTACTTACTTTTCTCCACTGATGTTCATTTTTAAGTTAAGACAAGATCAATATATGTGTTTAACTGTATCAAGGAGATAATAATTCTGACTCAAAAAAATATTTTATTTGGTAATCAAAGATTTTTCACTACTTTAAATTGGAGAAATTTTCCCTGAACTAAAAAACCATAAATAATTCTCCAACACAGAATCCTTTACCATATAAGCTCCAATTGACTTCTTCTTTTCTGACGAAGGTGGAAGTTTATTTTCTATACCCAGTATGTTTTTCTCACTCAAGCCTGCATTTGTTTATTTGTATTGTGTTGTAATAAACTGGAGGGAAAACATCTGTCAGGGTAAACCTTCAACTAATTTGGTTAAAAATGATTATTGAAAAATATTAGGAAACACAGCTGGAACTTCAAGCTTTTTGTGCTTCAGTTCTTTTAATTAAAAGCATGTGAGGTTGTTGAGAGACTGTTCATCAATACAGACTAAAGAGCTGCTCTGTTTTTACATTTACATTACATCTTTTAATTCCTTCAGTTTTATAACTTGATAGTAGTTGTGATGTAAACAATAGGTTTCATGTCTCGTTCCCCATCTACTCTAGTTACTTGAGTAAACAGGAAGTTATAAAAATGTCAAGTCAGCCTCTAGAAACGAGTGGATTAATGGAGAAAGACGTTTTTGTGTACTAAGCTGCTCTACATGGACTTACATTGTTTCATATAATAATAAAGTTACACACATGAGAAAAAATTTAAAAAAAATAGCAGCTGCTGGCCACCAGATGTCGCCAAACTCCATAATTTTGAAGGGAGAGTGTTGATGGTTCCAGAATCTGTTGTTCTGATCTTCTTTGAATCTTTATTATTAATGTACACAAAAGAACATTAAAGGGGGAAAAAAATCACTGCATTATCCAGATTAAAACTCTTATTTTTTGCTATTTTTTAAAAATGACTTTGGGTTTAAGGATTGTAGATGTCAAAATATATTTCATAGACAACTTTATTGGTCACCTGGGAACTTGTAAGTCCAACCATTGTTATGAATACACATCTAGATTAAAGTATGAGGTAGCACACACACACACACACACACACCCAGCTGCATTAAAAGTCTTACTCCACTTGGTGTGAAGGACTTCCTGAACCTTTCTGTGGAGGATGGCGGAGAACAAAGGCGGTCGCCACTAGATTCATAAAATCCCACCATCTTTTGATCTATTTTAAAAAATGTTCCCTGATGTTTTTATTTATGATTTTGCTGTTTTTAGAAAAAATCAGAACATCTATGTTGTTTCCTAGAAAATAGTTTTTCCAGAACGGCAGTAGTTGATTAGAAACTAGTTTACTACTGCTAGAAACGACCTCTGCTTTGGCATGGAGTAAGCCCACCCCACTTCCCATCATCCTTTGGTCGGTGAAGACTGCATAGGAGGTGACTGGTGTTATGCAGCGTGGACAGCATCCTCCGCTCCGGCTCCGCCTCCACACAGCCTGCCCTCCTAATCAGGCAGCTCTGTTTTTAAGTCCTCTTTGTTCCTGCAGCTCCTCAAACACACCACGGCATAAAACAGGATCCTGAAATCATCAGACTGACATGACAGAAGAATCAACTACTTGATTGTTTTGAAAAACGAGAGAAGAGAGAAATGTTGAGGCTCAGGACTGCTCATGAGGACTTCAGCTGGGGACATTGTTTATTCAATAAGAACCTGTACTTTATTCTGCTTTGACTGTCTGCTAAAAATATTCTGAACTAGATCTACAGCATTACCTGTGATAACGCTAGTGTGAATGCTGTAAGCTGAATTTTGCTGCTGAAGATGCTGAAATCGATAGATGAAATCACTGAAGCTGATAAAATATTAGATAAATGCAAATTTAGCCAAAAAACAAGTTTAGGTTAGTTAGCCAAATCAGCTAGCATGTAGCTGAAAAAACAGCTAAACTTCAAAATACCCCCCAAAAATGAAAAAAAGTCTAAATTAGCCAAAACAGCTAGCATGTAAATATTAGCCTAACTCCAAAACAACCAAAAAACTTTTTAAAAAACCTAAATAGGCCAAAACAGAAAGCATGCAGCTGAAATATTAACTAAACTTCAAATTAGCCTTAAAAAAAATCTTTGTAATCCAAAAACAGTCCAAAAAGTTAGCAAAATCTCAAATTTTAAAACTTTAGACCTGTAACTTTTTAAAATAAATATAAGTAAATCAAAACAAATCAACTTAAACATTAAATAACTTTCAATATTTTACTCTCCATAAAAATATATTTTGTCAAAATGATACAAGTTATAAATAAGATAACATCGGGCCATTAATAAAAACAAAATTACATGATCTGGAGGGCCAGATCCGGCCCCCGGGCCTGGACTTCAACACATGGTTTAGATCATTCCCTAAGGCTATACATTAACAAGATATTTTCTTATTATGAATATGTCAGCCAGGTTTTACTGACACTTTCAATAATATTTAAATCTCCTAAAAAAACACACAATAGCAATATAAGAGTGGAACACTAACTATTTATGAAATTAAGGAGATTTATAAAAATAAACACAGAAAACTCAAGGAAGTTTTGTTATTTGGTCAGGAAAAAAACATCTTTATCATCAAAGCAAGAAACACAAGCATTTGACACAAATATACAAAGGGTAAGACATTACACGGTTTTTATAAATATCAACTCTTTATCCTGTAAAACTGTGAGATAAAAGCTGCATAGAAAAGTAGTGACAGAGTTCCATGTTCACACCTGTGCAGGTGTGTTTGAGTTCCTATCGATCAGAGTGAGAGCTGACGAAAACAGGAAAGGAACTGGAGTCAGTGAGAGCGTCCACGGAAAACTGGTTTGAATATTTAGGAAGAAGGAGACCAACCATGTAGAAGCTACCACAAAAACCAGTTTACTCCACATTACCTCAATGGTTTTTGAACAAAGGACAGGATTGCTGGGCATCAAGTTTAATGAAAATATTCCGTTACTTCATCTTTTCTTTAGCCTCAACCTCTTCCCTTCTTAGAAGGAGATATAATGAAGTTCCAGAGATTTTTTTAGCATAAATATCTGATAATCCAGTGAGGTTAGTAACCTGTGGATGGAAATGTTTTGGTTTTTTTATCCCCAGCAGCGACATTAAATTCACCATGAATCCCTTTGTTTTATAATACTGTTTCAGTGCAGAGTGGCACCATTCAGAGAAAAAACAAACATGTTTTTCAGTTAGTGATTCCTGTGAAATCAATATTTTCCTGGTCTTCATTTAACCCCTGAAAGGTCCATTAGCTCTTGGAATCCAGCGGTCATTTCCGACCAGATCGCTCTTACTTTTCATTTTAAGTTTCAGGATTACCCCTTACTGTGACGTGGTTAATAATTACAACAAAACCAGATTCTTTTCCCAATTCATACCACTTTCACCTCTTTAGGAGTTCACCAAGCTCTTGGTTTTTACCAAAAATCCCTGTCCCTGTCCATAAAGAGGTCCTGAAACCGTTGTTGCTCGTGTGATGTTTTTGTTTCTGTTTAGTCATGAGAGCTGCCTTTGACTTCATGGGAAACTTTGGTTGTAAAATGCTTTTTTCTGTTTTGAGTTTAACGGGAAAATTTTGTTCAGAAAAATGTCATGTCTGGGATTTGTTGTGTGAATTTGTTTTTTGTCTCACAGTGAACACAGGAAATATCAAAATATACATTTGAATTCTTACACAAATACAGGAATCCTCAAGATTTCCTCTTACAGACGTGACGGGAGTGAAGGACAGCTTTAAAAATCTACATCTGGCGGTATTAAATATAAACAACCTCTTCAGAAAAATAATCTTTATGCAGAGTTTGTGGATGATGCTCTTTCAGGACCGTCCCAGCACGGCGACGGCGCTGAAAAGGGTTACCTAAGTTAAGTAGTTTATTAATTTAACGTGATGCATTCACTTGAACGACGGAAAATGAAAATGTTTTCTTGTTAACCTTTCATTTTTCCGATCTTTCACTCTCACAAGCAGGAGTTTTCTCCTGTCCCTGTCGTCCTCGTCGGAGTCACATTGGACACGCCTCCGTTGGCCGTTGGAGCTCCTCCTCTTCCTCCCGGCCGCTGGAGCAGTCCATCGCCTCCCCGCTGTCCGTCCCGCTGCTGGTGATGATGGGAGACCAGCTGTTGATGCCCTCCGGCCCCTCGTCTTCTCTGTCGTCGTCCCCTCCTCTCTGCCCGCAGTAAGGTGGGATGTCGACCACAAAGTACTTCCTGGCCCAGCCGCTCAGCACCGCCCTCTGCCGGACGTCGTTCGATATCAGGCTGGTGTCGGACCTGGAATTAGTGGCTGTGGGGAACGTAAGAAAAAAAAATCGGGTCGGAACAAGGCAGTCACATCCAAGAAGAGGAGAGGAGGAGGAAGAGGAGGAGGAGGAGGAGCGGCCTGCTGGGACACGCTCACCTGTGGGAGGGGTCAGGAGGTGGGAGCCAATAAAACAAAAAGGAAGCTTCTTAAAGTGCAGCAGCTCCAGTGAAAGCTACACATGAACCCCGATGTTGTTTATGTTTACATCTCAGCTGGAGTCAACAAATAACAGCAACTATTTACTCCTCCCACTGCCGGCAGAATATTTAGCCTTTTTAATCTGAGTAGGAAAATGGTCTCAAAACTTCTCAGAGAATGGATTCATTCACTTCAGAGACAGACGGGACAAAGAAAATGATGGTTGTCTGCATTTTAATACCACTGAATCCCCCCTGATCACTATATATGCGTTCACCATTCTCTAGTGCCGTCCAAATCTACTAATGTCAAAATCCAGTCAACTAGAAAAATTCCCAGAAGTCTTTGCGAAAAACTAGCGTACACTGATGCTCACTAGATTAGCGAATAGAAACCACAATGCATTGTGGTCGAACAGTTTCAAACTAAAAAACGTGTTTAAATGTATTTCACATTTTCCTCATCAGAACATAACGGAGTCATAAATAAACGTCGTGAGATGTTCGTATCGATTTGATCTTGACTTTGTGAAATCGTTTGGAGAAAAAAAAAACAAAGTAGTGAGCATGGTGTTTATCAGGGGTTAGGGAGGGATTTGGGAGGGGGTTAGATTCTATAGATAACCTGCAGTAGATGGAATCTGCAAAGCAACCAAACACTTGATCTTTATCTGCTTCATAGAAAAATATGTCCAGGATTATAGAATGAAAACCAAGATCTGATCAAAGATTTATGTTGATCTGGAAAGATGAAGGCATTCTGTTCAGGAGATACGGCACAGATGAACTGATTAACAAGGTCTACAGCCAATCAGGACACAGAACACGTGCACTGTTTAAACACCAATCCTTTTCTTAACCCACTAGATTCCTTTCAGGGTCACGAGGTTGCTGGAGCCTGTCCCAGCCACCGTTAGGAGAAGGAGGGGTGCATCCTGGAGCGGTCCCCACACAACCACTCTAACAGACATGCACAGCTAGAGACGCTGTAGAGCAGGGGGGGAGATCAGCCCGTACATGTTTTCTAACTAGCCTGCCATCAAAGATCCCTAAACACACCTGCAGCGCCCAGAGAAGACCCACTCATGCACACGGAGGAGATGCAAACTCCACACAGAGAAAGGCCCTGCCGGGATTTCAACCACAACCTTTTCACTGTGAGGCGAGAGCGCCAACCACTGCTCCACTGCTCAGCAGTTCAAACCAAAATCCGAAAGAACAACTGAAAAAAGAAAATGGCAGCAAAAAAAAGTCTACAAAAAGTAAACTCTTATATAGAGACGAAATTAATTAATACATTAATTAAAACTGAAGTTCCACTCAGAGGGAAAAAACCTGAATGTCAGCTGAAAAAAATGACAGAAAAAGTGTGAAGAGAAGAGGAGGAAGAGTGAAGCCGCTGCAGGAGTTTAGCTCTTTCAGATCCAGGAGAGAGAAACGGCGTGCAGGTGGGCTGGAGAGGGCGCACAAACGTGACGCCCCAGGCGCCAAATCTTCAAGATCCCAGGATGGTGCCGTTTAAATGTGATGATGAGGCAGAAATAAGAACAGTAGACTGATATGGCTGCAGAAAGAGGAGGATGTGAAAGATGAAGATCCAAACAAAAAGGTCATTTTTCTTCACTGTTAAAGATGAGCTCCAGATCACCAAACATCATGAACCTGGAGCTGCTGTGTGGGCAGAGGGGTAACAGAAACAAAACACAAGTCCTGCAGCTCAAAGGGTTTGGAGATAAATCTGGGCCAATATTATTTAAAACCGAAATAAAACATTTTGAGAAAAAAAAAAATTAAATGTCCAAAACCTTTTGCTATTCTAAAATAAACCGTTATTTTCAGCTTCAAATGTTTTGTTTTTTTAGGTTCCAAGACTCAAAATTTCAATTTCAAAACGTTTTTTTTCGTTTTCAATATGAAAGTCTCAGTTTCAAAACTTTTGGCCCTGTTGTGGTGCGTTGGGGCGGGGTTAACACGAAGGACCAATCAAAACCCATGAGGGTGGTGACTTCAGTCTCGGTGCGTTCACTGACTCATAGAACCGCAATAATTGCGGTTAGAAAAAGGCTGTTCAGTCTGTACTATCAGTTGTCCCAAGACAGGAGTAAAACCCGCGTGTCCTGAAGTCTGTTCCAGCCCGTTCAAAGCGCACGGTGGACGGAGCTCCTCCCACGGGCCCCGGTCGGGTCCAACCCCAAGGAGCGACGTGGGATCACTCTCCAGTGGGCCCGCCACCTGCAGGAGAGCTCTGAAGGGGCCGGTGCCATGTGATTTGGGCGGCAGTTGAAGGCGAGTGCCTCGGCGGCCCAAATCCCAGTCATGGAACTTGACTTTTGGAACATGGGGCGGCATCTCTCTGGGAGGGCAGGAGCCTGAGCAAGAGGTTAAGAGATACCGGCTCGATACAGCTGGGCTCTGAAACTCAGAGGCTGGACTCTCTACCACTCTGGAGTTGTCCATGGTGAGAGGCGGCGGGCCGGTGTGTTACTCGGAGCCCCAGCTCAGCCGCCAAGTGTTGGAGTTCACACCGCTGGACCAGAGGGTCATGACCCTCTACGGGCCAAACAGCAGTTCGGAGTACCCGGCCTTCTTGATGTCTCCTGGAGGGGTACTGGAAAGTGCCCCAACAGGGATCTCCATTGTCCTCCTGGGGGACTTTAATGCCCACGTGGGCAGCGACAGATCACCATGTAGGGGCACGTGATTGGGAGGATGCCTCCCTGACCTGAACCCGAGCGGTGTTTTGTTTTTGGACTTCTGTGCTCGTCATAGTTTGTCCATAAGGAACATCGAGTTCGATCACAAAGCCGCTTCTCCTTCGCATCAAGAGGAGCCAGTTGAGGTGGCTCGGGCATCGGGTCTGGATGCCTCCTGGACGCCTCCCTGAAGAGGTGTTCCGGGTATGTCCCACAGGGAAGAGGAAGACCCCGGACATCATGGAAAGACTACGTCTCTGGGCTGGCCTGGGAACGGCTCGGGGTCCACCCAGAAGAGCTGGAGGAATGCCGGGGAGGGAAGTCTGGGCATCTTTGCTTAGACTGCTGCCCCCGTGACCCGGTCCGGATGAGTGGAAGAAGATGGATGGATGGATGGATGGATGGATGGATTACTATAAATCTCTTTTTGACAGTTATCTTGCTCCATTTAGAAATAACCAGGAATAAAATCTCAACCTTTACCTAACAAATAACTTATCAAGTCAATAGTTTATCTCTCTAAATATTTTTTCTTCATTGATTGGCCTAGAAAAATAAAATAGCACAAAAAAAAACTCAAATCTTCCTTCACCTAAATAAATACACAGAAATGTAAAGTGTAACCAAACCCTAAAACACTTCTTTTGTCTGTTGACCTCCATAAATGGGGTTTTAAAATTGCTTTCTCTTGCCTAATTTTTGACAAATTCAAATAAACTTGTTTAATTCTTGAAAATATAATCAAAAACCATCTGTGTGCTGCCCCCTACAGGTTGAATGGAGGTATTACAGCTGAACATCGGGATTGGTCCCACTTCATGATCTGCAGCTGCAGTAATGATAACTGTTCACAAGCCCCGCCCCTCTGACTGGATTTTCACATTTTGGCTGTGGGCGGAGTCAGCCTCTAACCTCCATGTTTGGTTACCCTTTAAGCACTTTTAACTGAGGCACTGCAAGGGACTTCGGACCTGTCCAGAATGTGCTTCACTTTGTCACTGTAGCTGGGATAGGCTCCAGCAACCACTGACTTTAGAAAGTGAATGATGGATAGGAAAAGGTTAAAATTGTGTTTTCAACCCTAAGACTTAAAGCTGTTGTAAAAGGCGCTCCTGCTCACCTGGCAGAGTGGTGGACAGCTGGCTGGCGTTGCACGTGACAGAGCCGTTGTTGTTGCTGGCCATGGCCGCGGCGAGGTGCACCATCTCTGAGCGCGGCAGCTGCGGGGACACCGGTAGGGAGTGGCACTGTCGTCCTGGCAGCTGCTGCCAGTAGTAGGAGGTCTCCTGCTGGGTTGCTCCGGGCCCGTGAGAACTGGGATGGTTGCTGAATGCGCTGCCGGGAGGCGAGTTCAGGTCGAACACCAGAGAGAAGACGGACTTGCTGGGCACGTCAAAAAAACTTGATCTTCCCGCCGCACAAGTCCTCGCGGGCAGTGAAAGGGTTGATCTTACAAGCTCTGGGGGATCTCAGGGAGGTGGGGGGGTTGTAGTACGGGTCCTGGACGTTGACCTTCCTTCCTGGCTTGCAGGAGAAGATGTCCGATTGGCTGCGGCTGAGCCAGATGTTCCGTCTGGGACGGGGGGATTTGGGGGGGATTTTGTCATTTTGGAACCCAAGAGGATTCTGGCGCTTGAACCCCTGGATCTTCTCACCTTGAAGAAGAAGAAACAAACAAAAAATGTTTTAAAGTATGAATTACTACAAATCTAAAACACACGTATTAGTGCTAATATGAGGATTTATCATTACGTGTAGAATTATATACACGTGTTTGTATTTTTTCTGATCAATTTATGGCTAACTTTCCTAATCGTCTTTAGTTTTATTTTAGTATGGATTGCTTTAACCCAAAAAGAGCACTAGGTGGCAGCATAAGCAAATTCACAAGTTTCTTCCAAACTTTAAAATGTTAATAGAGCCAGAAGAAAGATGATTCACTTTCTTCAAACTTTATTGTTAGACTTTTCTTCTTTTAACATTATCGTTTAATTTCAAAATGAACATTTCTTAGGTAAAATTGAAATATTTTCCCTTTAAAAAAAAAAAAATCAGAAATGTATACAATAAAAACAGTTTCCTATGCATCTCTGAACGCTCACGGCACTTCTTTATAAATTGGTCATTTCTTTATCGTTTCTCTAGAGTCTTACTTCTTTGAGAAGTTTCTGTTATGCAACAGGAATATTTCTGCCCACCACCGGGGTCATGCTGGTTTCAGGAAACGCTGATGTTATCAGCGGAGAGAGGAAAGTGAGGAGAGGGGGGGCGCGTGAGGGCAAGAAGCTCATGAAGCATCAGTCAACAGCTGATGAGACGTGACGCCATGGATCCAGGCTCCTGTTTCCTCTCAACGACAGCTTCAGCGCCATCCATCATCAAGCTTAACCTCACCGTCACATTTTCTGCATCGTTACGATGAGCAGACGGATATTCACCAATTATTGGTCACATTTGCGTTTTCTGTCATAAAGTATTGAACAAAATAAACAGGGATCCTGTGATGGTCAGACACGCCGGCTGCACGCTGGACCAAATTAGCATCGAAAGCTTGACCTGAAAGGATCAAGTGTCTCAAAAAAGAAAGTTGATCTCAGAGCAAATTTCCTCTTCAAGTCAATATTTAGTTTATATGTTAGAACATACTGGAGGGCCTTCCACTGGCCTAAAGGTGAAAGTATTGTGTGTACTGTAAACAGAGTGAACACGTATAGAGTCAACAGCACGCTCCGGTTTCTCAGGAGGGGCGGAGTCAGGCGGATGAAAAACAGCCACAAAAACGCATTTTCAGCTGCATTTCCTGAACTGCTGTTAAACATTCCTTTACTGGAATTCACATTTTCCAGCACACAGGTGGAGCGCCGGGCCTCCAGGTGAAGGTGCAGCTCTGGTACCTTTGGGAATCGTCTTCTTGTCGGCTTCCCCGCTCAAAGCAACACACTCGTGCTGCGTGTCTTCCACTTTGAGACGGGCGAGAACGTCCTCCAGGTGTCGGACGATGTCTTGAAAAGATGGACGGAGTTTAGGATCCAACTGATGGAGGACAGGAGGAAAAAAACAAAACACTCATTTGTATTATTCAGGGAATTTGTTCATGTGTTTAATCTAGTTTAAGTGCATTAGTGCGAGTCAGCTGGTGGTGAAGGTTCACACAGGTGAAGCTCTCCGCCCGTCCCGGCTGAAGAGCAGCTTTGTAAAGGCCTCCAAACGCAGGAGATCTGTGTTTGTGTCCTCCTATTGTTCCTCTTTTGATTTTACAGATAAATATTCAGAAGTGAGAGGTGCTGTGGAGTGGGCGGAGTCATGTACTTTCAGGTGGGCTGAGTGTTGCTACAGCAAGAGTTTTAAAGGCCAAAACTGAAGAGAACTTTCACTAAATGTAAAAGATTATGTTCTACTTTTATAAAAATAGATGTTTCCACAAAAAAACATTGATCTGATCACAATTATAATAAAGAGAACAGAAACAATGAACAATTTATCGTCAAACTTAAAAAACTAAATTGTAATTTTAGCTAAACTAAGATTAGGAAATATAAAAAAGGACCATAAAGCTGCAAAAATCTAACATCTAAAAATAGTAACATCAAAGTCCGTCTCTGATCATCTTTTGATCTATTTTCAAAGTGCTCCCAATAAAAACAAAAAAGACTTTTTGTAGAATGTAGTTTCTGCAAAGCAGCAGGAGTTCACTTCTGAGTTGCCGCAGAGTAAGCCCACCCCCACTCCCCATCACTATCTGTTTACATTCTCTTCCACTAACTTACAGCCCCTCACACCCTCAGCCTAACATTATCGGTGCAACAAAAATGGGGAGCGATATCAGAGCCATCCAGCGGTACAGTTTAGATCCAGATTCCATTGCAGAGGAAAACAAAGACGTTCATGGATCTATTTGTCTGACAGTAGATGCATCAGAATGGAGCGGAGCAGGGAGCCTGTGACCCACCCAGCGTCATTTCCGTGTCAAAAATCAGCTCTTTTTCAAACTGCCTTTTTTAATCTTCTCCTAATAAAAATGTATTTGAATGAAGAAAGCCAAATTTTAGGCTTAATTTTCTTTATGTGTGTCCTCCATCATCTGAAAAATGTCACAAGAACATGTTAAAAACACCAAAAACACTATTTAAACTGGAGAAGTTCAGCTCTATCGTCATCCCAAACATGTTTTTGTCTATTTGAGTGTATTTTGGTTTCAAACTGACATCAAAATAAAAGTGATGAATTAATTTAATTTGAATAAAACTGACGCTAATATCAAATACTCAGTGGAGTAATATAAAAGCTCAGGTGGTTACTATTCACTTTTATGAGCGGCTTTAATATAAAAATGTATCGTAGACAAAGAAAGACAAAGCAGATGAGAGATGAGGGACTTGAGACGGATTTGAAGGGCGAGGATGATGAAAGGAGCATCAGACGAGGATGAGAACGGATGAAAAGCCTTTATAGGATCAATCAGCGGGGAGTGTAATCAGCTATAACTCTTTTATAGATGCAATACAGGAAACATCACATATTATTTAAAAGCAGTTTACTTATAATTCACTTGATGATGTTTTTAAAAAAATATTCTTTTAATTGTGTCCACAGCCTGATCAGTGTTTGAATGCAGAGTTTGATGGGTCAGAGGTCCAGACGGCAGAGAATAAATCAGATTAACCAGATTACTCCTTTTTTCTGAATGAGGGAAAAAAAAATGTTACTTATAAAAAATTAGGAAGAATTCCCCCAGAAAACCAAAAACACTGGATATGAACCATATAGAAAAGATCCCACTGAAGTGAGGCAGCTGCTTATGCTCACAGAAATGAAGCCGTTTGTTATGTTGACGGTTTGTCGTGGTAAGTGTGGGGACTCACGTTGCAGCAGTTGAAGGCCAGCTGGAGGAAGTCTGACGGACAGTCTCCAACCATGTGCTGGAACGTGTGATAGTCCAGGCCAAAGTTCTGTCCGGGAGGCAGAGGTGGAGAGGCACAAAGCCTTCAGCAAACAGGAAGTTCAGACTTACAGAGCTTCATCAGATGTCTGACATTGTGTAACTCGACTGCCAAAGCCAGTTCCATGTCAAACTAATCCTCTGACTTAGTCCGGCCGGCTGCCAACCTCCAATATGCTCGCACCCTGATGAAGACTAATAACCAGCAAATTATTGTTCTCAGCCTGGATTCCCCTCTAAGCCCGTCTTAATGCATGAATCTACATGGGGATGCACAGGATTATCCCGTCAAAGAGTTCCTATTGTTGGTGAATAACGCTGGCCTGGTTTAATATATAACACCACAGACGGACTCCGTGAAGAGCTGCACCTGTGACTGACCATGCCTGAGTATTTCTAGGAGATATTAAAAAAAAAATTAACAATGTTTGACCAACCAGGAAAAAAGAAGTCTGCTTAGGAAAATGATTCACCTTCTTCCTCACTTTGCAGGACATTGATGCAAATTTACACCAATGCTCCAGTACAGTTAAGTAATCTATTGGTGGCAACACGATTTAAAAAAAAACTGTTTTGTGTTTGAATGTGTGCAAGCAAAACGACAGAATCAGCACATCTACGCTGCAACCACGTAGAGCACATGTGTCAAAGTCAAGGCCCGGGGGCCGGATCTGGCCCTCCAGGTGATTATATCCGGCCCTCCAGATCATTTTATTTTATTGTTATTAATGGCCCAATGTTATCTTGCGCTTATTTCTAACTTGTATAGTTTTGACAAAAGATATTTTTATGGAGAGGAAAATATAGAAAGTTATTTAAGGTTTAAGTTGATTTATTCTGGAATAAAATTCCTGCATTTTTATTATTCATGGTTATGTTAAAAAGTTACGTTTTAAAGTTTTAAAAATTGGCATTCCACCACCTTTTTTGGACTATTTTGGCATTTACTAAGATTTTTTGGCTGTTTTGATGTTTAGCTAAAAATTCAGCTACATGCTAGCTGTTCTGGTTAATTTAGGCTTTTTTGTTTAAGTTTTTTTGTCCATTTTGGTGTTTAGCTAATATTTTCTATCTTCTGGGTAATTAGAGCTTTTTGAAATGTTTTTTAGGCTGTTTTGGAGTTAGGCTAATATTTACATGCTAGCTTTTGTTTTGTTTTTTTAGTTTTTTAGGCTAATTTGGCATTTAGCCAATATTTTAGCAGGCTATCAGCTGTAGTGTTTGTAGCTATCAATTTTAGCATCTTCAGCTATAAGCACTAACATTTTCAGCTGCCAAATTCAGCTTACGCATTCACACTAGCATTACCGCAGGCAATGCTGTATATCTAGTTCATAATTATATTTAAAAGTTACGGTTTTAAAGTTTTAAAAATTTAGTTTTAATATTCAATAAATGTTTTTCCTGTTCGGTCCGCGACCTAAGGTGTGCTTTGGATTCTGGCCCCTTGTGTGATTGAGTTTGACACCCCTGACGTAGAGGGTGGAGAGGAGCGTCACCTCAGTGCGAGGAAGGAAGTCGGGGTCGGCCTGGATCCTTGCAATGGTTTCACACAGGATGATTCCGTAGGAGAAGACGTCGGCCTGAAGACAGAGGAGCTCGCCGTCAAACTGCACAAGACTTCAGGCATCAAGGTTCATGTGTTCAGTACAAAACACACAACTAACAACGGTGCTTTTGTGTTTGACATGCAGTTAAAATCAAGTAAATAGAAAAAAAAATCCATAAGAACAGAATCCAACATGACACAAATGTCCAAGGAAAGGTGATTGGATAATTACAGCGACTAGAATCTAAACACCATCACAAACACAAATTGAAGTAAATAAGGAGAAGAAATGGGTTTCATGCAAACATTACTGTTGATCCTAACATGTGTTTTTATGTTTTTGGATATTTAGTTTCTTCATAAAAGAAGAAACATAAATCAAAGCAGTTTGTTCAAACACTGAAGTAAATGCATGAACAGTTTCAACATCTTATTGTCAAGAGTACTGACATTTCAACCGACCTCCAAGCATCCATCCATCCATCCATCCCTCCCTCCCTCCCTCCCTCCCTCCCTCCCTCCTCCATCCCTCCATCCATCCATCCATCATCCTCCCTCTCAACCCACTGTCCCTTTTGGGGTCATGAGGTTGCTGGAGCCTATCCCGGCCACTATTGGGTACAGTCAGGTTACACCCTGGACAGGTCAGCAGCCTTTAGAGTCAAACATAAACTACTAACAACGTCTCAGATCATAATTTTTTCCACGACAGACTATCAGGACAGTTTTACATTCAGTGTGTGATTGTTTTTCTCTCTGCAGGATGAAAAAATCTCAGGTTTCAGGTTGTAGTTTCACCTTTTCGTTGTAGGGTTCATCTCTGAGGACCTCTGGAGCCATCCAGAACGGGGATCCCACCACTGACAGCTTCTCCACTTCAGTTCTACAAAAGAAAAAGAAAACTATCAGATTATTTCACAAAAAATAAATAAATTAAAAAAAACTATGGATAAGGGATCTTTATATTTAGTGGGGCTGAGTTTGTGAAATTGATTAATTGATTTGAATTGATTTAGGCTTAATAGATCAAGAATCGATTAATAAAAATATAAATGCATTTAGCACATAAAGCTAAAGTCCGCTAGCTTAATGCTAATGTTTAATGGAATTTCCCATGGGTGGCTAATGCTAACGTTCGGTCGACGTAAACATAAATGGTGACTAAATAAACATCTTTATAAACTAACAGGCATGAAAATTCTAAACTCTTTTAAGGAAATATTTTTAAAGTAACCATTTGTGGTCTAAAACATTGTTTTTCCTCATAAGTTCTTCTTCTTCTTGAGCAAGTTGTAATGCTGTAACGCGATCGCCACCTAGTGACCAAACTGAACCTCCCTCCAGGAGAAGCAGAACAATGTTTACAATGTTAATGATCTGAACATTTTAGTTAAAACTTTTTCTTTAGAGAATCCATGTAACTCTGGATGATATTAACAATCTCAGTATTTCACTGATACATTTTACAGAAGTGAACTGGATCAGATTAATGTAAATATATTCAAATCATATAGTAGATTATTAATGTATTTCTAAACAAATGTGTATAAATGTGTAAACTCAAAATTTAATTGAAAAAAATCAGAATCAAATCGATTCAGAGTCTTGAGAATCAAACTGAATTGTTTCTGAAAATTGTAATCAATACCTAGCCCTAATATTTAGGCTTAAGGAAAGCAAATTAAGACAATAATGTGACAAAGTAAATGCAGACGATGGGATGAAAAAAAACAAATACAAAACTTTGTTCAAGTGCATTTTGCATTGTAATAAAACCTGTATATCTGCATATCTTGACATGACTTGATATATTTCTCAACTTTAATAAGTCTTCTGCTTTACTTTTGTCTAACTGCTTTCTTTTCCTAAATAAAGCTTCTTTTTATCTAAAGAAATCCTTCAGATGCATCTGTGCAGCCACATTTGAACAACCTGCATCAAACCCAGGATGCAAGTCACATCATCTTTTAGTTAAAAGAAAACAAAAATACAAAGACACCCTTGAAGAAGCTGAGCATGAGCTCACTTGCGACACTTGGAGTTGAGATAAAAGTAGAACATTGCTAAATGCAAAGAACTGATAAATCCTCAGTCAATGACAGGATATTTCAAGAAGCAACAACAGACAAATGGTTGTTTCTTTAAGGAGAAAAGTTCTGGTCCTTCAGTCTGGGAGGGGTTAAAAGGTCATAGATAAAAAAAAAAAAAAAAAAGCATATTCGAAAAATATTGTTTTTGCAACTTAAAAAACCACTCCAGGTGGGCTGTAAGCTTCTTGCTCTGCTCCATTCTGATGTGTCAACTTGCAGACAAATGGAATCTGGATCAAAACTCTACAGCTGGATAGCTTCAAAACTGCTGAACTGTTAATGTTAGGTTGGGGTGTGAGGACTGTAAGCTAGCAGGACAGAGCGTAAACAAAGGGATGATGGGAAGTCTGACCAGGCTAACTCCCACAATCCAGAGGTGAATTCCTAGAAAACCACACAGGTTTTTTGATTTGGCCTAAAAACTGCAGAATTTGTAATAAAAAGACAGATTTTTTTTATTTGAAAACAGATCTAAAGATGTTTTGAGTGGGACTTTAAAATCTTTAACATACTGTAACTCTTCAACCATTAACACAATCACTGTAATTCCAGCAGATCCACACCGCTTTTCTTCTTCAGAATCTACTAGAATTAGGTTGATCGTGTTAACAATTAATAAAACTATAGTAGATCAAAGAACATAAACACTGGAGCTCCGGTGTTAAAGGGTTTAACTCCAGTCTTTCTTTTCATGTGAGACGGAAAATAAGATAAATAAAGCACTTGTGACAAGCTGTGACATTTAATGAAAAAGTATCAGTTTTATATTTAATATTGGGCGGTTTCACTGTTAAACTGGTTTGGGTCCCCCCCCCATCGACCTGCTATGACACATTTGTTTCACATGAGGTTTAAAAATAAAGTTTCTCAGCAAACAAACACCCACAACAGAACAGGAAAGCTCTGACTCAAACATCGTCAGTTACTCTCAAAACTCAAAAATTTGAATTTAAAAGGCTTAGAAATGAAAAGTCACGCAGAGAGTTAGACGGGTGTTAGGTATAAATAGGATAACTAACACCCTCACAAAAGGTACAAAAATGAAGATATTCATTTCCAAAGTCAAGTCCTGGCTTTTCTCAGGAACTTTTCCCTTGTATTTTTATGTAAACACAGAAAGCAGCGAGTCTTCTTACTGATTTGTAGGGATCTTCTCTGCGAGGCCAAAGTCTCCCACCACTGCTGTGTAGCCATTGTCATCACATTTGATCAAGCAGTTCTGTGAAGACAGAAAAGCATCGAAACAGGAGCTTACAAGAGGAAGTGGCTGACACAGATATAAACATGTGGCTTAACACCATCAACCAGACACGTTCTTCCTATTTAAAACATCCTTCAGTGAACGTTAAAGGCATTCTGCTCAAACAAACTCCTTTAATGGATAAACATGTCAGTCTGGCTGAACACTGACGTAGAAAACAGTCAAATCAACACAAAATTAAAACTAGATTGTTATAATCTGGGGAACTCAGGAGAAACTTGTGACTGTGCAATCGGAAGGATCTTAAAAATAAAACCTCCATTTTAAACTCTGAAACTGAAGAACACAGAACATCTAAACACACTTTAGACTGAAACCTTTGCCCTCTATTCTGATTAAGCCAAGTTGTAGTTGGATAAACTGCAGTTCTACTTTTAGCTGGCGTTTCCCCTCTCGGTGATGCGTCTTAGCCAACCTTGGAGGTGAGGTCTCGGTGGAAGATCCCCTTAGAGTGTAAGTAGGCCACACCGGTGGCGATGTCGCAGGCCAGCTTCACCCTGGACAGCCAGCTCAGATGTTTGTTGCTGTCCAGAAGCTGCTCCAGGTTTCCTCCATTAATGTACTAAAGAAGCAGAAATGCCCACGAGATCATGAGTAAAGATAAAAAACAGGAGAACATGAACAGAAAAAGATATGAAGTAAAAAAACAACAGATAAAACACAAAAAACATGCATTTGTTAAATGTGAATGAGTTGCTGCTGAGTGTGTCAAGATGTCGCTTAAAAGAACATCTTTAGAATGAAAAAATTATGATGTTTTTATGAAAATGAACAAAAATAATTTATAATTTGAATAAGAAAAATCTTCAGAAATTGACTTTAATGCTTAATTTTCTTTATATATTCATGAGAAAAATGCCACAATGTTTTGATCAGAGTGGGTCTCCAACTTTGGACTTTCACTTAAACAACCTGAATGGAAAGATAATCTTGAAAACAAAGATAAAAATACATCTTAGAACTATTAAATGTGGGCAAATGATTGATCATTTAGTTCTTAAAATTTAAAATGATATTGATGCATCCTCTGAAAAAGGCTTGAGGTCACGCAGGGGAGAGAAAAAGTTTTTAAGATTGTGAGGAATATGAAGACTAAAACTTTTATTATTAGGGTTAAGCTGTAGAGCAGAAAACAGACGGTTTCTGGGACCAACCCTCACATGGTTTGATGACTGGAGTTTGAACTGTCAGAAAGTGAAGAGCAACACGGAAGTGATGTGTTCATGATCTCTAGTTCCTGCTGTCAGAAGGAAGCAGGGCTTTATCACCTCAGACTGATCAGAGTGGATCATGGAACCCGTCCTGACACACAGA
The DNA here is from genome assembly GCA_003999625.1 of Oryzias javanicus. NCBI lineage: Eukaryota > Metazoa > Chordata > Actinopteri > Beloniformes > Adrianichthyidae > Oryzias > Oryzias javanicus. Next base: position 2,983,316 of record CM012453.1, read on the forward strand.
CGGGCCAGCTCAGAGATAACCTTCTTCATCAGAACAACACGGGACTCCCGTCCTCAGCAGCATTACACAAGCACACCAAAAACGAGGCCACAATGACTTCATGCTGTAATCAGAGCCGCATCAGCCAGCGTCTGGCTTTTCCTTTCTGTTAGGAAGAGTACGACTGACTGCCGGCGTTTGATGTCGGTGAGATCCGTGCAGTCTGAGCAGCTTTCAAATGCACCTAAAAACAGAACATCTCTGACATGAATGGACCAACCAAACCACCGATACTGACCACATTTCACAAACCCACTGCGCCGCTCATGAGTTCACAGGAAGGCCGTGTGGAAAAACCGTTTTATCACAGTTCAGCCTGATCACATTTAGAAATAAAAAGCTAACCCAAGTTAACAACAGACAGCCAACGGGGTGAGGGGGGTTGACTCGGGATCCTTCTCTGTGTCAGCTTTGATCTTCATGACCGAGCCGAGCGTCCTGCTGGCATGGAAACACACTTGCACACTAATCCGATGTCACAAATCGTGGACCGCACACGTTAACTTAAAGTACCTGACATGGGATAAAGAGCTAGCCGGGTTACTGGTTTAGCTGGGATTGTTAGTATGAGCGGCAGACACTGAATTGGAGCAAAGACGACGGAAAAAGATCGCAACACTATTTCCAATTTAAGTCCAAACAAACACGACTATCAGGATAGATTCTGATTACAAACATTTTGCAGAGCTCTGACAGGAAAATTGAGAAGGAGATATGAACCCGATCAGGTCATAAAGTACATAACAGTATAAAGTTTGTAGATGTTAATACTTGTCAAAGCTTTCTAATTCTTTAGGAGTGATGTTGACGTTTTAAATTTATAGATCGTATTGATTAACAGGACACTAATTTAGATCTTAGATTAGAATTAGAGACAGTAGTTATTCAGCTCTGCACGTTTCAGGCCATCGAAGACTCTCCCTGAGCCTGAGCACAAAGTAGAGAAGTGTGGAAATGAGAACCATATGTCAGGTCAGAAATGTTGGGGAAGCGGCCCTGCTGCACTGTCTGGGCTTTAAGCTAAGAGCCCTGAAAAGACTGAGACAAAGACTCCTTGTTTGGAGCTTGGAGCAGCTTCAAACGGCGGGATAATCCTGCCGGTGGTCATGACTTCCCATCAGCCCGCTCAGGAAAGCAGCAGCGCTTCCTATAAGGTGAATTAAAATGATGTTCAGCAGAAAGGAGGCAAGTCAACCCTCACAGAAGGATTTCTATGGGATGCAGGAGTTAATTCAGTGAAAAGGTGTTTGACGGAAATGCAAAATAAAAAAAATAAACTATAAAATATTCAAAACAAATCAGACCCATAATTCATGTTTAAAATGATCCGGCAGGTTTATAACTTCAGGTTTATTCTGTGCTGCTTTATGCTCCATAAAACTCAACACATTTACTTTTGTTTGCATATCACTCAATGTAAGTTTCATTTTATAATCTGGAATTTTTATGCTAAAACATTGATTAATATGAATTGTTCTGGTTTAAATAAATAAATGAAAGCTGCAGAAGTGAAGCTGAATGTCTGAGGGTTCTCAGTCATCCAGAATGACGCTCATCAGAAAAAAACAAACAACTTTAAGGTTGATCTAGAACTGCAACTTGAAGCTCCGGAGCGACATGCAGCCTTTTATTCCTCCGTAGTGGCTTTTGGTTTTGAAGAAGATCGCCGACAATTTCAATATATAAAGAGTTTTTTTATTTTTGGAATTCTAAACTGAGGTGATCTTATAAGAGTAAAAAACTTCTTTTTTAACTACTGCTGACTTTAAACTGAATTGAGAGGTTTTGAGAGCTTTACCATTCCTCTAAAATGCAGACGACCAGGAAAAATGAGGGTTTGTCAGAATGCTCTACTTATAATAAGATTCAACTCGTAGAATTATCTTATATCTTGAGGTTCAGAGTCAAAGTTCTTCAAAGTATAATTACAAATCAACAGGAGCTTATTTGACACATTTTATTTTGAAAGGAACTCGTATGTGCTGCAGTCTAATAGATTCTAATAGAATTATAATTCAACTATTATAATTATATACAAGCTACATTTTATAAACCAATGGCTTAAGTGTCACAAAAACATGTATCTTCTGCATCTCTCGCTGGGTTTTGGACCACCAGAAACTGTTTTGCTGTTCATCTAAATAGTTTTTCTGTTCCGTTATTTTTCTGATATTTTGTAGAAATTCTTATGCGCATTTCTAAAAATCTGACAGATTAAACGGCATGTAGCAAAGCACCTAAAACACATTTCATTTGGAATATTTAACATAAAATATAAAACTATTGTGATCTTGAAACTTTTGACATCCTTTAAACAAAAGGTTTGGTTTCCGGGCGGCCTGCGCACACGCATGTTCCTGCACGGAGGTAACCCCGGGTCATGCACAAACTTCATTCCAAGTTTCCTCTGAGCACAGCGTCATTATGGGGGTCAGGTAACAAACTGCCACTGGCCGGCTCATAGCATCGCTCCTCGGTTTGGTAGTAACATAAAGCAGCTCAGAAGTATCCGATTACTCTGCAGCAGATAAACCAACCAGAACGTCTGCGTATGTTTATATGCGTCTCTCACAAACCTTCAGAAACTACACAGCAAAGTGAGAAACACTCTTCTCTTTGAATCCATTTGCATATGAACTACATCTGCTCAAACTCCATGTTTATCTATGCAAACGAGCACAGACCGAGCACAAATACATCCACCTTTTGAGTGTGAACACAATTATTCTGTAAGAAGCATGCTCACCACAGGCTGCACTGAAGAGCAATCATTCAAACATCGAGCAACAAAAAGCTCCAACATTTGGTGTTGGAGAATAAAACTATCAGCCAGCTGAGAGAGCACACACACCATTGTGACGGGACAAAAATCAGCTGTTTCCTTTTGTGTGTAATCACAGAAAATATTTTTCTGAACCAGAAACCCGCATGAGAAAAGAAGAAACATTTATTTTCTCAAAGCTACAGATTGGATTTGAAATCTTTCACATTTTCAATAATCTTTCAGTTGTTCAAATGTTTATTGAGCTTCATCTACATTACGTTGTGAGGGTATATTCTAATCATTACCCCTGTACACTGGTGTGTACACACTCATCTTCAGGACATTCAGTTCTAGGTAGATATCCTCAATTACAGGGTTGTTGAGATGTGCTCATCGATGGCGTGATGTTCACCGACAACAACTCCAGCAGCATAAAGGCAGCAGGCTCATGTGCCGACGCCATAACTGCACCGCTGTGCTGCCTTTAATCAGCAGAGAGGTTTGGAACCGGTGTGTCATTAGTTTGTTCTGAGGCTTTCCTCTCTGATGGGTTTGTGTTGTATCACACATACCTCTGTCAAAGCGTGCAGCTGGCCTTCATGGACACACACTCCCTTAAACCTGCAAAAACAAAAAAACAAAACACACCGTAAGTATTTTATGACAACATTTAAAATAATCCGATAGGAATTGTTTTAGATAAAGCCAGAACAAAGGTATCATTTTGTTCTGGTCTGTAACCTTTGACACTAAAAGATCCGTTGGGTCCAGTTTCTTACAGATCAAAATCCAGCGAGAGTCCCACACTATTGTTCAGAAAAATACTCAATATTTATGTTTTTGTGATCATTAAAAATCATTTTTAAAATGTAGGCTTGAAATATTAAAATATAAAATTACAACAGTGTCAATATATTATTATAACTGTTTTTATTTCTTTTACTTTTAACAGCAGCACACACAAGTTCCTTTCAGAATAAAATTAAAATCTTGCTGCAGCAGAGTAATTTCAAAATAAAATGAAAGACAGTCAAACATGATGCGTTTTATCATTAGGATTTTGGTGTACCACCATTATTTCTCTCGTTTTACTTTAAAATATAAACAACATTGAAGTAAAATCCAATTATTAAAAACCCCTCAAAACTTAAACATATAAACATTTCTCTGTGAATGACAGAAGTCATGTCAGGACATTTCTCAGTTTGGTGAGAAGATACCTACAAGAGTGATTTAATCACCTTAATCCCATTGATTATGGATCAGCTCAAAGGAGATTAATTCATCTGAGCCTCATTCAACAAATGTAGGAACTATTTCATTCTAAATCCACTACAATCATTTTAATCCCATTTTAATCCAATTAAGAACAAAGGAATTTAGAGAAAACTTCCTTTTTAATCATCAATCAGGCTCTTGAGTGACAAATAAATGAAATGCAGAACAACATTTCTAAAGGTAACATCTAAACCTGAAGATGAAAGCACGGACATTTGAGTGGTTTAAAAACAAAACTAGAACTTTGTGAAAAGAGCATCCAAGACAACACCAGGTGAAAAAAAATCCCACAGAGCAAGACCGGACAGGTGACAACAGCACAAGAGTATAAGGTAATGACAGCCTAGCTGCTTTCCCCACATTCCTCCCATTTCCCTCGCCTATCAATTTTCCAGGCTTGATAAACATAATCCAGATCTTCCACTAATGTGAGGATTTTTCCCTCTGACACCTTGGATTTCATTTCGTTACAAAATAAATTCATTGGAACAACTGCATTTATACATCTGAACTTGTACTGCAAAAAAATACCCTAGAAATAAGTTAAAAAAAAAAAAAATCTTAAAAAAAATCTGCCAAAAATAATTCTAGTCTCTGAGAAATGTTTTCCAAAAATAATGATATTTTGCTATAGAAAAACTTCCATATTAAGATTGTTTTTCTAGCAAAACAGAAAATAGACACAATTTCTTGAAACAAGAGTCTTTTTACTATTTTAAGATGTTGTTTTTGACAGTGTGAGCATAACAATGACAGAGGACTGCACTCCTTCAACCACAGCGTCTGCGCGCACAGCAAAGAGACAAACTGTCTGTGTTGAAGTCCTCATAACTCTGAAGGCAGTTAAAGGTCAGAACTGGAGGTCCTCGGAGGATTTCGGCAAACAATGACCCCACAGTGTGTTTAACACAAAGACACACACAACACGCCAGAGATGCTTAACAAAGATGGCTTTGTAAACAATATGTGTAAGCGTGACTACGCACACACACAAGTATTTATTCATGTATGTGCATGTTCTCTACATCCACTCGTGTTGAACTGAAAGGAAAACTTTTCTGTCCAGAATCTGTTTTCATTCTTGTTAAATAACTCAAACTTGTAATGTACAGTTTTGGGTTTAATTCCTGATATCGGATTGTTGTTATTATTTCTTGTGTTTTAAATTCGGTCCTAATATTAGAATTTAAAGCTGCATCTGTGGTGCGGCCTGCAGGCGCTACCCTCGCCGCCCGCGCCGCCCGCCTTTGAGCCAGGCTCACTTTCTGAGCAGCCGCTACAAGCCCGTCACCTGTGCAACCAATCAGCACACCTGGTCTGCTGCGACCCTTGTATCCTCGTACAGGTATGAGCCACGTCTCTTGCTGACACCAACACATCAACATTTTCATTAGTATTGGTGTCCAAATTGGTTTTAAAATCCAGGACACTAGATAGTCCTGCACCAAGTAGTTTTTAGTGGTTGGAGAGTTCGGAGGGGGACTCGGACACAGCCGTCAGCAAAACTTCCTCTATACCTGGTACCGAGTGTATGCACATGTTGGTGAGGTTTTGAGAAAGTTGAGACAGCTGAAATTTTAGCTCTAAGGTGCAATAAGAAAAAAGAATAATGAAAACAGTCGAGGCCTCCTCCAGGACAGAGTCACAGAACTCCAACAGACAGGAAGTCCATCATTTGTGATTTAGGAATCATGAGAACGTTTGTTTATTTAGTGATTAACGTGAAATCCAAACACACAGTCATCGGTCTGAGTTTAGATTCAGGGATGAGGTGGAATGCTTTCTCCTTGGTTGACGTCTATCACGCGGTTCTAAACAAAACAGCTGACCGAAGCAAATGAGAAGCTGTTTATGTTTGCTTCATGAATGTAAACGTGTCAAAGACCACCTACTAATTGTGAGTTGGAATTGAGAGAATTAAAACAATGATCAAACTGGGAAAAGGCCACAGAGATCTAAAGTTTTCTCTTTAATAGGAAATAGGCAACAGATATGTGTGAATGTGATTACTGAACAGGTATTCGAGTGAATGAGCAGTTTCTCAAGATGAATGGCTTCGTGTGGGTCTGGAAATTGCAGGAAATGAATTCTCATACTTAATTATGCCATGTGTTTAGATGTGGGTTTACAAAATTAGAAGTGAGAGACTCTTTTAGCACGCAGAAACGTTGGCGTTTGGTTTTTACACCAGGACCAAAGAACCTATCCTGCTTTAGTCTAAAGACATTTGAGAGGAAGGAAAAACACAAAATAGCACATCACAGCAGACATGAAGGTCTGGAAGAGTGCATTACTTTAGTCTACTAAAGATTAACCAGACAGAGACGAGCTTTTCTAAAAAGCTGACATGAAGGTTCACGGCCTTCTTCTCCCCATAGTGAAAAATGTCCTCCTTGCTTTTGGCCTGAAGGCATCTGGTGCTAGCCTAATAGAAGCTGGCAGTTCATGAAATCCATGGTTAATGGGCTCTGTGCTTGACACAGTTTTGAGGCCTCTACAATAGAAACAGGTCAAAACCATAGACTCAAAAGATACAGAGGAAAAAGGCTCATGCAGTGGCAAAAACACATGGAAACCCTTTTCAATCAAGATACATTTAGTCAATGAAACAAGAATAGATGATCATGTTTTTAACAACATGCAGTAGAATTACAGAAAATACCTTTTCTGCAGTCATTAGCATCATTAGAGGTTTTCACACTGCTCCCCTTTCACTTTGCTAAAAACCTTTTAAAACTGTTACAGGCTATCTATGGATTTTGAAAGCGTGAAAATGAAATGAGTCATCATTTACGTACCTGAGTATGTTGGGATGGCAAAGCCGGTTCATCAGTTGGACCTCTCGGAGCATGTTCGCTCTGTTGCTGCTGAGCTTGTTCATCTTCAGAGCCATCACCTGGTCTGACGCTCGATGTCGTACCTGCAAAACAGGTCAAATGCAAGCTTTACCCATGTAATGGGAAATGCATACAACATGTGACCTCAACTCAAGAGGCTGCATACACTCTTAATTTTCTGCACATTTTTCTGCTTCTGCTGTGGATTCAGCGCGACTTTGAACTGCTACACTGTCAGTGCGAGTCACAAAGAACCACGAGGCTTACGCAATAACAACGGAGGAAAAGAGAAGTTAAAACGAGGTCAGCCACCGCTGACCAGTTATGGACGGCCAGTTCAGAATGGCAAAATCAATGTTTGTATTGTTGTCTATGTGGATTTGAGTTCTCATGTTTGTCAGATAGCTGGAGCGTCACCGCCCACGGTTGACTGAATCCTGTGGCAGTGCAGCTAAGGTGAGAGCAAACGCTGCCGACAGATCACTGCATGACGACACTGACGGCCTTTTCTGAATGAGCATCACTGCAAAGCAATAAGAAAAACGCTTCTTTTTATGAAACAATATGCAAGTTCCAACAAAAACATCTATGCAAGCTTTGTTTGGAAGCATCATTACAATTTTTAGAGTAAATATTTAGAGATTTTTGAAGGTCTATGCACTGCACCGATCAATTCACAAACCAATTAGAAACGGATAGGTATTTGGACGAGTTCACACCTCGCCTTTCAGTTTTGTTTTCGTGCAGTCTTGCACACGAGCAAATAGGAAATAATAACCTACATGACAGCATGTCAAAGAAATGAGCAGCTGCAGACAAACATGTCGATCTGTGAAGTCGTTTCCTGGAAGCTCAATCTTCCCTCGATCACACTGCAGGTTTGTGTCCTGTCAACCTTCAGAGTTTGCTCTTTTATGAAGCTTTCCAGGAGAAGTCAGCACAAACTACAGCTGCACACATTACAGCTCTTCGTAGAAAAATGTCAAATTTTACAATGCGTAAACGAAAAATGGTGGAACACAGTTGGAGCACTCTTTTCTTTGTAATGGAGGAAGTTATGTCAACTTCTTATGACTTTTCTTAAACTGGCTCCATCATTTGAAAGGTGATCCTTTTTAAGCCACTAGGGTGCTACGGTTGTACTACAGTTGTATTATGGGTCATTTTTGACCCATGAGTTATAAAAGGATTTGAATAGTTCACATGGACACAAACAAACTCTCTCTTCAATTCACACAAACACAGACACACAACTATATGCAATAACCTAAACCAACAATTACCTACACACACATTCACATGTATGGTAAATATATTATATAGAACTTTTCTATTTTCCTCAAAGGTCCAAAGAGTTTTATTTTATTTTATTCTATTTTTATTTGTTTTATTGTTTTCGTATTGATCTTTTATGTATTTTACTGCAGACTGCTTTTGTAATTTTATGCTGTTTTTATTTATTTTTTTTAATTTGTCTAATTTTTAAACTCTCTTCCTTCTTTTAATGTGAAGCACTTTGGCCTGCTATAAGCAGTTGTAAAGTGCTATAGAAATAAAGTTTCATTCATTCATTCATTTTACAGTCACAGAGTCATTCACGCTGATGGCGAACACCCTCCCCCAGAGGCAATGTGGCGTTCAGTGTCTTTCCAAGGACACTTCAACACATGGGCGGGAATCGAACCTGCAACTTTCCGACCAGGGGTCAACCACCCTTCCGCTGCTCCACATCCGCCCCGATACATATTTCTACACACACTCTCACATACACCTATATACTGTCACCTAAAAACACCTACACATATATCTCTTACACACTCATGCTTTACAAACACATCCCTACACTCACAGTGAAGCCAATCCACACCAGATCACATACATACAATTATCCCTAAACACTCCGACACCAACACACACACATGTACACACATGAAGACACATTTCTCAAAAAATATAAAATAATAAATCCCCAGTAACAAAGAATAAAATTGTTGATTATTTTTTTCCCATTTAAAATTCATTAATTTATAAGTAATTACTTCATTTTTATAAAAGATCGATAATAACCTGTAACTGAGTAAAAAAAAAAAACAATTGTAGCAATTGATTTGTTTAAAAAAAGTGTCATAATGTTTACTTATGATTGTCTTTTTGGATTGTGTGACAAAAATCTAAAAAAATGAAGACGACGTAACACTGGGGTTAGTTTTTGTGTTTTCTTCCTTTAGAATTACTGCGTGAACATAATGAACAGCTGCAAAAATGGGAATTGACTGTACGGTGAATTTATGCTGAAATATGAATATTACTATGAATTTAAGGTGAAATACTCTCTTTCTGCATGTAGATCTCTGCCTGCGTCACGCCCACAGACCCTTTGAACCTCGTTCCAGTTCAAAGGACAGAATGGTCTTAAGAGGCGACGCTCCACTTCAGGGCAGCAGAAACAACAGATGGTCACTCATCTAAAAGCCTCCTCCCCCACATCCATCCATCCATCCTCCTCCGACCCCCTATTCCTCACTCTTCACATCCCCCAATCTGCATGTGCCTCTGATCCGCCTCCTTCTCCTTGATGCTCCCACATAAAAACCCTGCTGCCCAATCCTGATCGTTTTCTGAAGGAGCTTCTGAACTGTTATATTTTACTTATTTTCCTAGAGACAATAATAATAATAATAAAAGGGTCCCCTACTTCCCCTCCTCTGGGGTTAATGCAGAACAGCATTCAAACTCAAGCAGCTCTCATGCAGATACACACCCAGAGTGAGATGAACCAACAATCACAACGTAAAAACAAAACAATCTGACATGATCAGTGCTGTGAAGGCCTTCATGTAAAGCTCCATTTATTCATTCAGCAAATAAAAACTACAGATTTCAGCTCTTCCCCTCAGTTGTAAAGATGCTGGAAGTTCATTGAGGAGCAGAAAAGCTCCTGAATGTTCAAAAATATTCTGATATCTGTCCAAGCTGCTAGAAGAGTTTCAAACAGATTCTTGAGAATCTTTTCTGGACGTGGACATGAGTGAGTTGTCAGGATAGATGCTGACCTGTTCTCTGTTGATCCTGTGGAGATGGAAGTCCTAAATCTCCACAATGATGTTCAGCTCAAATCCCAGCTGAACTCTTCTGGAGTTTAGATCATCCAGAAAATGATCAAATCTCCAGCAGGCTGCTCTGAAAAAGCAGCATCATTTGGGTCGACGTACCTCTGAGAATCTGAATGTCATCAAGTCAAAGTTCAGAACCAGACTGACAGATGAGCATTTAAATGATTCCATCAGTGGATCCACTCCTGCTTACAGCTCTACAGCTCTCTGGTCCAATCTATGCCGTCCCAGGCTTCTCACTGACACAATCAGATGTGAAGGTTAAGAAAATTTTAAAGTTTTTTTTCCCTAAGTTTAATGTTTTCAATTGTTAAGTGTGAACATTTGAAATGTGAATAAAAGTTTTCAAACACGAGTAACTCACCGGCTGTTTCAGTTCGTAGAAGTTAGAAGCAGAAAAGGTTGAAGACCCCTGCTGGAAGCTGGATTTGGCAGCTAGTGCTGATAGCTAAGATGTTGAAATTGATAGCTGAAAACGCTAAAGCTGATAGCCAGCTAAAATATTGTCTAAATGCCAAACTAGCCTAAAAAACTTAGGTTAGCCAAAACAGCTAGCATATAGCTGAAAAAAAAGCCAAACTTTAAAATAGCCTAAAAACTGAAAAAGCCTAATTAGCCAAAACAGCTAGCATGTAGCTGAAATATTAGCTAAACTCCAAAACAACCTAAAACTCTTAGTAAATGCCAAAATAGTCCAAAAAGGTAGCAGAATGCTATCTTTAAAAATTTTAAACTGTAAATTTTTAACATAATCATGAATAATAAAAAGACAGGAACATTATTCCAGAATGAATCAACATAAACCTTAAATAACTTTCAAATTTTTACTCTTCATAAAAATATATTTTGTCAAATTGAGCGCAAGATAACACTGGGCCACTAATGACATTAAAATAAAATGATCTGCAGGGCCGGATAGAATCACCCCGAGGGCCGGATTAGGTCCCTGGGCCTCGACTTTGACATGTGCTCTAGCAGTCGTTGCTAATCATTAAAAAATAAATAAAATAAATCCCATATTTTTCTAAGTACTATCTAATACAAAAAAAGCAATAGAACGAATAGTCACTCAAATAATGGAAAAAAAAAAACAAACAAAGTTACATTTGGCATTCAGTGGGAGTGAGTTTAAGTAAAGATAAAATAATGACGGATCACACAATCAAAGTTTGGTTAGTTAATGGAAAGCTGGCAGCACTCAATCCATGGCAAACGTATTTAAAACGACGAAAAAGCTCACAAAGGATAGCGCCAAAGCAAATACACTGCTCACAAAAATGAAAGGAACACTTGTTTTATTGGTTCTGGTCTGATAATGTTCTTGTTGGTTCAGCAGCTGAGGGCCTCGTTCATCCATTTCATCTGTATTGGTGTTCATGAATTAACAACAGGTGCACTTCAGTGGCAACAATTAGAAAACCCTCCAAACAGGACTGGTGTTCCATGTGGAGTATTCCTGTTTTTTATGCAAGATTAAAAAACAACAAAAAGCTTAAACTCCACATTTGATATTCAGTAACTATTTAGTATTCTGTCAAACGTTTGAATTTTTATTTGGCTTCAGCCATTCATTTTTTTTCGCTGCACTCCTACAAGACAACAAGTAAACATTTAGTTTAGGGGCTTTCCAAACCTCCACCACTGGTTTTACAAGTGTTCTACAGCACTTTGTACACGGCATCATAAAGTCAAACTGGTTTATTAGATCCTAAATGAGTATTTGGTACTCTTTTTCACTGCTAGCAAACAGTCAACTTTATCTCCAGCGCTTGAAAAGGAATCAACTGACTTCAAAGAGACTTCCTTTTTAATACACAGATAGACGTGTCTACATTAGCAGGCCTTAGTAACAATCAGTCAAACATCTTTAGTGCTCAGACGCTGTCATTCAACCAGCAGTCATTGTATCCACAAGACGCAATGGAAAAGGAAAGTCAGCCGGCTCTGTCATCCCACTCAAGAGCTAATGTTAAATGGATGAACTGTACATTTAATGGCTTATCAGGGTGTGTTAAAGCTGTACAGGAAGGCAAACTCCTCTGTGTTCTACAAGAAAGAGTTTAAATTTTTACTAAACAAAAATAATCCTTTTATTAATTATTGGTAAACTGATTTCTAAAAACTAAATAAACAAAAAATTCTCTAATAAAAAAAACATCAATTTGGAAAAAAAAAATAAAAACGCTTTTTATATATGTTTGCAATACTGATTTACAGAATATATAATATTGATATTTTTTTAATTAATATAATTGAAAAAAAAAAAAAGCTAATTATGACAGTTATATCTGGGTGTAAATCCAACTGATATAAGAAACAAGAAATAATACATTTTTGGTGCAAATGGAAAATAATTTAGACTAGCCCGACTAATAATGCTCCATGCTCCTCCAACATATTCCCTGAAGGAGATTTAGTATTGATGATTGGAGAAGTCTAACTTGACCTAGAAATGTCAAATTGAAAATAATGAGTAAAAGGGATTGTGACCCACAATAGATATCAACTTGACAGGATTAAATCAAATAGAAAACTGCTTTAAGTTCAACAAACCCACTTCAGTCAATCAAGCACAGCAGGAAGAGATGAAGAGCTGCAGGACAACCGTCACGTTTGGAGGACAAACAAACAAAAACAGATCGAGATGTGAAGAAAAGCTTCAACCACTGCAGAAAGCTCTTGACTGATAGATCGAGGAAAGAGTGAACAAAAAAAACAAACTGTCTGAAGATGTAGCTCGAGATTGATTTAAGAGAAGACCAAGAGGAGACATCATGTGAACTCCACCCACCTTGAAGACGTCAGAGAAGAATCCTGAGCCAATCCATTCACAGGTGAAGTCATCAAGGCGTGTTAGACAGGTGAAGGCACTGATGAGGGCTCTGTAGGAGGACGGACATACCCTGCCCCCCAGCTGCAGACAACAGGACGAAAGAACATCTTCACTTAAGAATAACATGTTTAGATGCACTTAAGGTGGTTTCTCTTTCAGGTGTAATAAGGAAGATCTTCAGATTAAGAATACACAGATGATCATGGTCTAAACCAGGAGTGTGTGGCTCCTCTTTCATACCTTTATTGCGGCTCTCTGGCTCTAATGAAAAAGGCTAATGATGGAATATATAATAGATTAGTTATTCAAAGTTTTGTCATTGGTGCTTAGATTTTTAACATGTCAAACAACTAAGCAAAAAAGTTTAATTCACTGTCAGAAATGTTCTTTAAATTTGTATTTTTAATTTATAGTCAAATAAAAGTCTCCAGGCAATCTTTTATTTTGGTAAATTCCACTAAAGTGGTTAAAGTTTGGAAGAAATACAATTTTTAAAGGATTTAGTTATGTGTTTTGTGCCTCATATCTTAGAGAATGACAATAAAAAAACCTCAGTTTATCCTAAATGTTTTTAATAAATAGATGGTACTAAAATGTTGTTTGGTGGGAAATGATGGTGGCACGCTAAAACTCCAATGTTAAAAACATCATGTTTGACCTTTTTTCACACAGGGTGGGTTTTATTTTGAAAGGAAGTAGTGTGTGCTGCTGTCAAAAGTTAAACAAGTTACAACTGTTATATAGACACTTGTAATTTAATTATTGTAATATTTAAGTTCATTTAGAAATCAATGATTACTTGACAGAAAAGCCTAAATATTGTGCATTTTTTAACAATAAAGTGAGACTTTGTGTCACTTTCTGTATTAAACTAGAGCAAATGGCTCTTTTAGTGTTAAAGGTTGCAGACCCCTGGTCTAAACCTAAGACTCAAATTCTGACTAACACTTTGTCTTTTCAGTTTTGACAAAACAATACTTCACTAAAGTCCTTTCAGACAGTTTCCTTCAGTTTAAATAACACTGACTCAACTTTTTACTTGACTTTTATCACAGTTGTTGTGCATCACATAAGCTTATTTCAAAGAGTAAACACTTTTGAAACACGTATTTATTCTTTAAACTAACAGTTCACTTCACTTCTAAGGAAAAGTAAAGTTTCCAGAGTTTTCCATTTTTGTAAACACTGACCTGTGATGGAGGGCCCATCTCCCCGGGTCCTACACCTCCAACCCCATCGCTGTCCTCACTGAGGCGTTCCGACCGTGAAGGGAAACCAGCAATAGAGTTGCGTTTATTCCGGTCCATGGCGATGTAGTACAGAGCAACGACAGCGAGGCTAATTTAGGCCTTTTTCTGTAAAGCAGCCACATGACAAGAGGACTGGATTGCCCTGATGTTGCCGAGGAGCTTCACGGCGGTACAGTGTGTAATCCGTGTCCTGGGAGTACAGATACATGAAAACATAGGCCGGAGCTTTAAGGTGTCTTTGGTGTGCCTCTGGGTAAACTCTGGATGGACTCCGGATGTGACGCAGAGTTATACTAGTCCCCTCTCTGATTGGTTGCAGCTGAAAAGCTCAGTTCGATGACGGCTGTGCATCGCTCTCTGAGGGATGTTGGGTCGTTGAAAACCTAAAAGAAGAAAAGATTCAATTATTTTAAAAGTTTTCAGCTTATGCTCATCTGTTTTAAAGTAGGATTAAATCGAGCAGAGTTCCAAACTTCAACACATATGGAGTGTAAAAAAACACAACTGAAAGACTCGACTAAGAATTGGAATAATCTGAAAGCTGCTGTGGTTGTGGTATGAGTTTCTCCTCAGTATTGAAGAGACTATTGCTCAACAGGCTTAGATGTAATGGCTGTAATAGGGGCCGATTGTCCAATTATGGGAGATTAGCCAGGGAATAGCTCAGGTCCTGGTCCTTCCTGCCATCTAAAACAAAGTCAGCAGGGTACAAAAGGAACAGGAAAGCAAGTCCAGGACAAAAATATTTTGGTACCTCTAAACAGTGTGGCTTTCATGCATTTAAGGAATACTCTCTGCAAAAGGAAGTCATTTTTATGCAGAATCTGTCTAGAAAAACAATTTTCTGAAATACTTTAGTAAAACAAAGTTTTCGTTATGACCATCAGTTATGTTTAACCTATAAAGACAGTTTTGATCAAGATCTGTGCAGAGAATAGTCAGACTATATAAAGCATTTTATCATTAAGACAACATAGCCAGCATGAATGAAAAAACCCATCAGGGTATGATGAAGTTGTCACACAACTGAGGTTATAGGAAATATAGTAGGGCTGCCACCACTGGTCGACTAATCGACGACTAATTGACTATTAAATTAGTCAATGACTAATTCAATAGTCGATTAGCCGTTATTTTATATAATTATATGGAGTCAGAGTGTAGTAAAGTTGACCGTTGCAGTAGCATTCTGCTAGCTTTTTTGACTATTTGGCATTTATTAAGATTATTTAGGATATTTTTGAGTTTAGCTAATATTTCAGCTGCATGTTAGCTATTTTGGCTAATTTGGGCTTTTTTGTTTGTTTTTAGGCTATTTTGGAGTTTAACAAATATTTCAGCTACATGCTAGCTGTTTTGGTAAACTTAGGATTTTTTCAGTTTTTTAGGCTAATTGGTATCTAACAAATAGTTTAGCTGGCTATCAGCTTCAGCGTTTTAAGCTATCAATTTCAGCGGCCAAATTCAGTTTACAGCATTCACACAAGCATTATTGCAGGTAATTCTATGTATCTAGTTTTTAGTGAGTTTAAAGCTAATGATGGTTCAGATGTGTGCTCTACATCCAGTTTGCGCATGACCGATTAGTCGACTAATTGGAAAAAATAATCAGTGATTAGTCAACTATTGAAATAATCGTTTGTGGCAGCACTAAAATATAGCAAAGCAAAAGACACACAACAATGTTTTCAAATACTCCTACTAAAGACTGTCCATCAGACCAGCAGATGAGGGGAAATGTTTGGTTTATTGATTTAGCTGCTTGGGACAACCAGACAGAAAACATATTTTGTGATGCTTCCCACTCGTTCTTACCAGAAAGCACCTTATTTCATTTGACAACACCCACAGTAGCGTGACACAGGGACACTTCAGGAATAAAGGAAGCTTCCATGCAGGTGACGCATTAGCAGAGGCGTCAAGGCTACCACCAGCGGGACCTGACGCATCATCGCATATATTAGGACAGATGCTTTAACGGCTGAGGGCTTTATGCTGTGGCGGCTTCCAAAACAACAACACACATTTACAACAAAAATACCTAAAAGCTTGGTTTTAGATTATTGTCAAACTAAATATTTAGGTTTTGCCTTCAACCTTTTGACTGCTATAAACTGGATCTGATGGACGAACAAAGTGAGAGATTTGATGCATTTTTTGAGACTGTTTCATAAAACATGTTTCATTGGGAAATATAATATTTATTGTTTTGCCTTTTAGACTCTTGTTTTATTGGGGCGTGTATTTAAGAAGGCCAAGGGGAGTATACTTTTACATAAGGTGAAGGCTATCATTAGAGGCTCGGTGTTGTTTTCTCACAAACATCTACAGAAAACCGCTAAGATTTTTTTATTTTAAAGTTGTCATAAATGTTAATTTTGTGGGTTGTATGTTGAAAATGTCAAAAGTTGGACTGAAACTGTAGAGTAGCTGTAGTTCATTAGAAATGTGCTTTTGAGTTGTGGCTGTGTTGACACAGAGTAAGCCCACATCCTCTTCCCATCACTCATAACTGAGAGCTGTCTATTTACACTCTCACCCGCTAGCTTACAGCCCCTCACACCCCAACCTAACATTGGGTTAGCAATATTGGAGCTATCCAGCCGAACTGTTCGGAGCCAACAAAAATATTTTTGTCCATTTCTGATTCACAACAATTTGAAAAAACAAATACTCAGAAATGTAACTTTGAGAATAATTTTTTTATACGTCTTTTCTGCCATGAGGAAAACACCACAAGAACAATTTAGAAGCAACATTTTCTTTAGGGTGTGTTTTCTAAGTCTTCCTCTCATTAAAATCCTGTTTATAGAGTTTCTAACATGTCTGTGTGTCATTTTTCTCCTAAAAGAGAACAAATACAATAAGAAATCCTTTGCTTTTTATTTCTCCTTTTAAATCTCTGTCAACCAAACAGTCTTGGACACACTCTGGTTTTCATCAATCATCTGCTTTCTGCTGCACATGCACTAAACCCTCATCTGGTCCGGCTAGCGTGTCTAGTTCAGCTTCTGGAGAAGAGAAGATGCTACCTTCACATTGACTGCAGTCAAATCAGCCGCCGTTCACATTTCTGTGCTCCAATCAGCCGTCACTGGATTTTTGCTTTGACCTTCATCCAATACTTACGGTAGCAGTCCTGAGAACACTGGAAAATCTCCAACAGACTCCACGGAGCTTCTTGATGTGACCACGGAAATGTGAACGGCGGCTCATTTGACTGCACTTGGAAAGGCTTGTAAATCAATGAAAGTTCCATGAAACTCTTAACTTCCTTGTCCGAGCTGACAACCGGATCAGAACCATACGGCTGGATATTACCGATATTGCTTGACATTTTTATGCAACAGCGAGGAAGATTTGCTCTAGTGAGACACTATCATAATCACTATCATAATCGCGCTATCATAATCAGACAGCGGGGGAATCAGGGGCGGAGCTACTCATCCCAGCACCAATGGCCACGCCCCCTCAGAGGAGATTTTGGAAACAGAGGCTTCAACTCAACATGAAAAAAAATCTTTAAAAAGCATTTAGGTTGTGGGATTTTGGTTAAAAACTTCATAATCATAATTAAAAGACTACTGGGAACATTTACTTTTCAATCAAAAAAATATATGTTGCAGGGGGACTTTAATACAAACTTGTATTTGGGGGAGTAGCAGTAAAAGAGCGAGACAGAAACCCTCGTTTTCACTGACCGGTCTGGTGTAGTATGGTTAATTCTGGCCAGTATTTCCACTCAGTTCAGTTTTCCTGTGTTGTCAAAATTCTCTGCCAATCAGCGTGTGGATACAGTGGCTCCGCCCCAACAGTTCCATTCCACTTTTCAATGGAGCTAAAACCAATGGAGCCCCCAAAGAGGTACTGATCAGTACTGTTTTACAATGAGAATGCCCACACTACCGGGCCACATTGGACCGCTCAGTGGAAACCAGACTTAAGAGACATGAAGAGGTCCATTGTTGCAAAATAGAAACCTAAAAGTTGCAAAAGTGCAAAACCCTAAAGACTCCTATCTCGTCTCTTGGAGGTTGAGGGGGGGTCCACTTCAAAAGTAACAGCAGGTTCCTGCTTGTGCTGCTGCTCCTCCCTTGGACACTACAAAGATGAGACTCTGCGCCAAGCAGGGATATGTGTGTGTCTGCCTAAAATACAGCTTATGACCTAACCAAGTGCAAGTCAGCAAGAAGAAAATACAACTCCTCTAAACACAACAGCAATGAAGGAAAAGTCTGGTCTGCGTCCAAACACCCACATCTGTGGTTCAGGCAGACATCACCAACCCTTCCTACATCCAGAGGAAACTTCATCCACTGGAGCTTCTACAAAGATAGAATGGCTGCTAAAGAAGCATGCATCTTTAACCACTTTAACTACACAAACAAATTCAAACTCTCATATTTCTTTAATTATTCGGTATTTGATTAAAAACAACCTTTCATTGTCGTATAGAGCAGTTTAAAAATCAGGTTAAAAATCCTCAGATAAAATGAACACCAACAGATCATAGATAAGAAGAAAATATCCAAATGATCAAGAATGTTACCATTTAATGCTGTGATTAAATGTTGGAATATGTTGTGATTTCATATTTTAAATATTTGAATAGTAAGTTTTTATATGCTTTTGTGCTTTTTATATCATCGATAGAAGACTCCAGATGAAGTCGAGCTAAATCTGAATTTTTTAACCATTTTTAATCATGACGGTTTTTTTTAAAGATTGGCAATAGTGCTGCCACAAACGATTATTTTAATAGTTACTAATCATCAATTATTTTTTCCAATTAGTCGACTAACCGGGTCATGTACTGAAAGGATGTAGAGCACACATTTTAACCATCATTAGCTTTTAACTAACAAAAAACTAGATCTATAGAATTACCTGCAATAATGCTAATGTGAGTGCTGTAAGCTGAATTTGGCTGCTGAAGATGCTAGTGCTAATAGCTAAAAATGCTAAAGTTGTTAGCTACAAATGCTGAAGTGGATAGCTGAAATGACTGAAGCTAATAGTTGAAAATGCTGAAGCTGATAGCCAGCTAAGATATTAGTGACGTGCCATATTAGCCGAAAAATCTGGAAAAAGCCTAAATTAGCCAAAACTAGCTAGCAGGCTGCTGAAATATTAGCTAAACTCAAAAACAGCCTAAAAAAAATAAAACCTTAAAATAGTGAAAATAGCTAGCATGTAAATATTAGCCAAACTCCAAAACAGCCTAAAAAACAAACAAAAAAAAACAAAGTAGACAAAATAGCTAGCATGTAGCTGAGGTATTAGCTCAACTCTAAAATATCCTCAAAAACCTTAATAAATGCCAGAATAGTCCAAAAAGCTAGCATAATACCAGTATAACTTTCAACTTCACTGCTTTCTAACTCCTTATAATAAAAAAATAAAAATAAAAACTAATTGACTATTGAATTAGTCATTGATTAGTCGACTAATCCTTGCAGCCCTGATTGGCCCTGTCCCCTTTTAGATAAATTATTATTATTATTGTTGCCATCATCATCATCTAGGGCTATGAAGAATAAATCATTTTATTCTTCAGTCTCAATCTATTAATAAAAAAAACTGTTTTATGGATGAGCTTTCTTGGGTTTCTGTCTCATGAAAAACAATGAAAATGTTTGGAAAACATAACGTTAGCATCTGTCAAAGGGCCATCACTGTAAGATTTTGACGCAGTATGAACCAGCCAGACCGCTCCGGTCACCTGGATCTGCTCTTTTATCAATTCCTAGAGTAAAACACACTAATCATGGAGAAGCTGCATTCAGCTTCTATCTATGCTCCACAGATCTATAACAGACTTCAAGAAAATCTTGGATCAGCTAAAACACTCCATGGATTTAATTCCAGGTTAAAGACTCACCTGTTCTCAAATTCATTTGACTTTTAAAAAAGTTTACATCTGCACTGTTACATTAAGCTGACTTTAAATTCACTTCTTCAGAACATTATTCCAATTTGTATTTAATTGATCACACCTTTAATGTTTCTTTTACTTTTTTATGTGAACTACTTTCAATAATCCTTGTACACAAAATATTCCATACAGATAAATTTTCCTAGTTGAACCTTTTAATGTATTTATATTTATTTACTTTCAGTATTCTGCAGTCAGACGGGAATGATCTGCAGTATTTAACCATACAGGCATAAACATCATGGAAATGTAAACAAAATTCCATGATGGCAGAGACCGCATAACAAGCAGCACTTTCTCCAGAAACCTGTCATTTTTTTAACAATATAACAACGCTCCAGCGTGCTGCAACTTAAACTCAACTACACCCAGGCCATCTGCATTCATGGCTATATTTGCTTCTGAACCAAACCCAGCCGTCTACACACTCAAAGGACTTGGACTTAAAACACCACACTAAACGAGCTGCATGGAAAGGGGTGGCATTTTCAAAGGCCACTTTTTTTAGGACTGTAAAATGTGGCCTGTTGCTACTGCAAACCAGATGGAGGAACACAAGTGCTGCCCCAGGCCAAGTGTTTTACCAGGGTTCCACACACCCAACAACATCCAGCTGTTCCGCTGCAGATTACAGGCTAATACAACAATAAATCACATGGTAAGTGATTTTATAATGATAGGCTGCAGCAAGCATTTTCATACCATTGTCATGAGTGGATTTTATTCTTGTTTCGTACACTTTATTGTAATGGGAAATGATTTTTATTAGACTTTCAACATCATCCCAAAGCGTTATGGTTGTTTTTGCACGTCTTTATGCTATATTTAAGTGTCATTTGACCCTTTGTCCCCTTAAAAAATACTGGAAACAGCTTTAAAACATGATAATAAGTTCTCTTTCAACAAGACAAAGCTCTTATCTATCCTCAATCTTTTTGTGGTAAATACCAGTCATTCTTTAAAGGTTTGAAAGTGATCATCAAATTGAGTCTCCACAGACAGAGAAAAACCTGATCTGACTGAAACTGTTCTTTTTTTTTTTTAACAAATAAACAAACGTTTGTCTCTGTGTGTGCGGCACTCAAAAGAGAGAAAAGGAGAAGCTACGCTACCGAGTTCACTCCCGTTAAAAGTTCCGCTGACTCACCTGTTTAATGAGGAGTTTTGGAAAACACTCCGAGTGGAGTACCGAGTCTCTCCCGGGAGGCTAAAGCCCACAACCGCGAGGCTAGCTCGGCTGCGTCCAGCCGGGCTAGTTGTCAACAATATACTCGACACGAAGCCTACAATGGTTAAACAGACATTAGCCTGTAAACGCGCACCAGACAAAACTCGTTTTCTCACGCCTGCCGGCTGAAAGTCCAAACCCTCCACCGGCTGGGCTCCGGCCTCGACGCTGAACCGTGTCCCTGTCGGCGGTCTCGGTGGAGCGCCGTAACTGTTTATTTTAGTGCCGCCCGTGATGATATTTCACTCGACTGTTGCTGTTTGACAGCTCCGACGACTTTCATCCAGACTCCCACTGACTCCGCCCACATTTGACTGCCACTTACATTAGCCAATCAGGATGCTCCAGGAATACTGACAAAGTTCGACATAAAAAGTCTAAATTTCTACTCAAACTCTACTTATAATCATTTAAACGCAAAGAAAACAAAATGTATGTGTTTTTTTTTTAGCAAAGATAGCAAGCTCCCTTTAATGCAACCTCTAACAGTAAAAGAGCCATTTTCTACTGATCAAAACCTAGTTAATTTACTTTAGCCTTTAATAAGGTTGGATTTGCATTCATTGATTTTTTTTAAACAATAAATATTAATTATGCATTTTTTTTTTGCCATTAACAAAAGCAAATACTGAAAAAGAAGCTAGCATCTCTCAAAATTTGTTTTTTTCTTTTACCTGTGAAAAACAGCTTCATAAAACATCAAACTTGTTGCCAAAGTTTTGATATGCATATAAAATCTGTGTATTCTGGAGGTAGCATTTAGCAAATAAGACGTCTTCAAGTCAACAGGGATGTAAAAACCTACATAGTTTATGTGCACTTCAGCCATCAATTTACAAATTTAAGTAATCTAAATTAAATAAATGGTAATTAAGTAATCATTAATTTAAAAAATTCTGTTTTATTTTTCTTTTATTTATTTTTTGTTCCATTTCCCTCACACTTCTGGGTTTTGTTATTATAGTTTGGGGTTGGTAGTCTTAATTTGCAGGCTTTGTTTGTTTGTTTTCCTTAGGTAGTTTTGGTTATGCAGCCATTATCAGAGAGCTGCTGACTCAGACGGTTGACATGATCAACATCTCCATGACTTATTTTATGTTTGGTCAAGGAGCCACCATGGAGAGATAAAAGAGACACGTGGATCTGGAGCCGCAGGTTGTGGACCTCAGGTTTAGACTATCGTCTTAATTAGAAACCACATGTTTAACAAAGCAAAATATGTAAAGCTATATATGCAGTATATTCCAGTGCTTTGCAACATGAGGCTCAGGAGCCAAATACAGCTTATTTCTCACTGATTGCGGATCTTTGGCTTTGAGGAAAAATGCTAACAATCTGAATAAAAATAACCTTTTTAATAAAGTTTTGTTGTGTATTTTTAGATTCTACTGTCTATCTTTTTATCGCTGCTGTCATTACACTAAATCATGAGGCATTGAGATAGGCACATCAGATATCTACTGGTAACCATAACTATAGTGAAGAGAGTGGCTGGAGCTTGGTGCTGGTGTGTGGATAACCTGGGTTTGTTTCCCAGGTATTGAGCTTCGATCACCGTGGGTCTATAGACAAGACCCTTCACACTACTGCCTAACTCTGCAGCCGCAGAAAGGGCTACGTCTGGGTCTCCATGTGCCAGTCCCCGGCCCGGGAAATACAGAGTTGAGTCAGGAAGAGCCTCTGGCGTAAGACTGCCAAATCACCTACGGCGACCCCTGACGGGATGTGCTGAAAGGTCAACAACAACCAAAATTACGGTAAAAGGTTTGATCATGTCAGAGTGGTTTTATTAATGGAATATGTTTTCAAGTAAATCCGTTCCAGCAGGATCACATTAGACACAGGATGTATTTTATTTTGAAAGCAACTTGTATGTGCTGCTGTCAAAAGTATCTTAGCAGAAACGCTGGTATAAATCAATTTTTGCACATTTTTAACAGCTATATTTTATAAAAGAATGGTTTAATGGCCACAAAAACATGTAATAAGTGTATTTTTCTGAGGTGGGACTTTGTGACTGTTTCTGGATTTTGGTCAGTGAGAAGCTGAATCGGTTGACTTAAAGATTGCAGACTCCTCTCATAATCCACACACACACAAAAAATAAAAAGAGTAAAAAATACGGGGAAAAATAAATAAAACATATTTTGATAAAATTATTAAACTTAAAAAATAGCAGCTAGAGCCATTAATATAGTTACTTTTTAGCGTGTCTACAAATGCACCATCTAAAAATCAAATACATTAACATTTGTGGATATTGTGCATATTGACTGTTAGAATTTTGATTTGTCCATTTAAAGGCAGCTTTAGAAAGTGCAAATAAAAGAAGAGAGAAACATGACGGTTTAAGAGGTATTTCTAGGTTTAAACAGTGACCTGAACATCATATATCTGATCTTATTAACGGTTTATGTTTAAATCATGCAGAATAAGGACAGATGTAAAATAAAGATGTTCATCTTTTTTTGGAACAAAACTTTGGGATTGTTTGGATAAATATCTTAAATTAGGTCATATTATAAAAGCAAATTTGACTAGTGTTAAAATGTCACATAATCTAGTGAAATTTAATTATGAATTTGTGTATATATTCATGCATATTCTGTAAACATTTATATAAATACATTTGCATGCCGATATAAATATATATTTGGTTAAGTATTTTGATTTGAAAACAGTGGCTTACTTTTTATCTTGATGTTCAGTTTTAATGTGAATAGTATCCTTGTTTTTTTTTTTTGTTTTGTTTTGTTTTGTTTTTGATGACCTTTAGCTCAGTCATTTTTGGTTAACATTGATTGTTTTTTAATAGCAGGGAAAATGTGGCGTTTTAGGAGGCAAATAAATTTCAAACATTTGTTTGTTTAAAAAGTTTATGTTTCCACACCAAAAGCAACTGAAGATTCTTTTTAAAATGTTGGTGAAACTTTCATGATTGATTTTATTTTACATTTCACTTACTTATATTTCTTTTAATGATATTTAAATAATGGTATTTCATACAATGTGCACTGAACCTTTCAGTGATATTTACAATATTTGAAAAAATGTTTTTGCCACACATTTTTTTATCAATTATAAAAGCTATGGATTTCTGGAGATTGAACCAGTTTCAAAACATATAAATATATCTTTGTGATTAGAAGACAAATGTGGATTTAGTTGATGATATATTAAAAATAAAAAAACTTTGAGATCAGTAGTTTATCACTTCAGTCTTGGCAGGCAGCTGAGAAAAAACTATTAAAACAAAAAGGCAAATGTAGTGTTTGGAAGCTACTTTTTTTCTCATTTGTTTTAATCCCCTATAATCAGAAAATAATATAACTTGTCAGTTTTGTTCAAATAGACATGTATGAACCATAAGACTTAACTAACCTGGGGATGAATTTATGCAGCACTATCGCCCTCTAGTGTATATTTAGTGCACTTAAAAATTAATTTAAAATATTTTTGTCAGCTTATTTAAAGCATTAGCATTCATTATAGTGAGTTTTGAGCCTGAAAACATCCGGAAATCATCTTATTTGTGAAAGAATGATTTTAAAATGATAAAAATAATAATAATAATCATAATAAACACCGGTAATAAAGGATCAGCTCACTTAAATTTGAACAAAATCGACATTATCTTTTTATTTTGACTCGTTTGACCTTAAAATGATAAGTATTAATAAAAAAAAACTGAGAAGGCGTCAAGTTTTTAGACTGGATGCTGCTGAAACATTTTTGGCCTATCCGACGCGCCGTAGATTCTCGTCATGTGACCATGACAGTTTCCTCTCACCATTGTACTACACTTCCATGTTTTTCAGCCAAAGCCAGCAGCTGGGATGTGAAGCGGCGGTGACAGCCGCAGCTGCCGCGTGCTTCGTCCTCGACGTCCAGGTTCGGAGAGCGTGACCCGCGTCGCAGCGGCCCGGAGAGGACATGGGCGACATGACGAAGTCTGTGGCTTTCCAGAGCAAGCTCGCCTCCATCGTGGAGATGCTCGCCAAAGCAGCCGTGCTGGAAATCAACAAACTGTGGGAGGACAGCTTTGCCCTCGTGCAGGTCGAGCTTCGCCGAAGAGAAAGTGAAATCGAAGCGCTCAACCGTCAGATCCAGTTCCTGGAAAACGAGGGATTCTCCGGTTTCCAGAAGGCTCCGAATAAGTCATCATCATGTTTCCCAAAGAAAGATCAGCAGAAGCAGCTGCTGCCCCCGCGCGGTGATGGTAAGTACGACACTTCAGACCTGTCATTTATAACGTTGCAGCCTCCCTGCATGTCTAAGATCACACATGACTCCATTCTGAGCCAGTTCTTGCAGCCTTTTCTGATGAATATTGAAGACAATTAGGCCTTTCTGAGAATATTTTTTTAATTCAAATCGATGTGAATCAGGAGCAGATGATAAAAAGACATCTGCAAAAATGCTCTCTTCTGATTCATCCACTTGCAGACTAATAGATCCATGAACGTCTTTGTTTTCCTCATCTGAGCTGGAATCTGGATCTAAACTGTACAGCTGGATAACTCTGATGATGCTCGCCGTTTTTGTTGCACCGGTAATGTTAGGTTGTGGGTGTGAGGGGCTGTAGAATGTGTAAACTGAATGTGTAGTCCTATCGGACCCTGATGGCATGTCCTGGGACTGGGACGTCCTCTGATTTTTCCGGTTTTGGCTCGGGCAAACCCTCTGTTTGGTCAGCAGACTCCACAGGTGGGATGGAGGTTTTCAGAGTTGAGACTTGCTCTGAAAGCTCCTCCACCTGAGTCTGAAGTCTGTCCACCAGTTTGCTCTTCAGTCTCAGTCTTGTGCTCAGACCTTGTTTGAGGTTGGCTTGTTCCTCCAGATCCTCCTTGACTTTCTTGGCTTTGGCCTTCTTTACCAACTGTTTGCATCGTTGGAGCTCCTGTTCTCGTCTGTGTCTGAGTTGCTGTTCTTCTATCAGTTTTTGCTGCATGTCTTGCAGCAACTCCCAGTGGAAGACACAGCTCTCCTCAGTGGCGATTCTCCTCTCTCTCAGTTGGGTCAAAAGCTCATTTCTCTCAAAGAGCTTTTGCAGGAGAAAGTCCCGTTCTTCTTTCAGAGTGAACAAACCCTTTTTGACGGGAGCTCTTGTTGGTTTCTCCCCATCAGAAGGTTTATGAACTCTGGGAACCTCTGAAGGTTTGACTTCAGAAGCAACCATTTTAGTAGATTTGTTCATTCTTTTCATCTTTCTCTAAATCTGTAGAAATACAAATATGAGAACTGATTTCAATCACAATGTTTGGTAAAGAGATGCGCTTGAAACTCTTGAGGCAAAGTAGATGGTCAGACGACTGCTGGTGCTGCACAAACAAAGAAACACATTTAAAAAAAAAGTCAGTTGGATCAGAGCGACTAACTGTTTTTCTGCTTCTGATCTTTTTTCTATTTGACTAAGGTTAGTTATCCGACAGTTAGCTTTCTTTAGCTCTGAGTTAGCTGAGCAGATCGTGATCCGTTTCTGGGTCATGGTGCTGCTAGGATCGAGGATCCCCCATGCTAACTTAAATAATAAATAAATCAAATATAAGAAGCAGGACTTTACAGTTAATATCTTTTCCCCTGCCAGAGCTACAATATCAAGATCATTTTCCTGCCATCGTAGTAGAATGAGTAGCAACATGCTTGATGTTTCGGGACTGGATGTGTAAGCCTGTGACCCAGTGACGTATATTTGACAGTTTCTAAACACGAGATATTTGTATTAAGACAAAGAGAAGTCTTGTTCAAAACAAAGAAAAGTGGTATTAAAAAGAGACACGACAAATGTAAAACTAAAAGTTGTAGTCATATTTTTTTCTGTAAAGCTGTGCACAAAATTTAAATGTATGCACAACTTTATATTTGTCGCTGCATTTTCTGTATGCGGAAGCAAAACGGTTGCACCACTTACTCCGCATGCGCGAACCATACGTCACTTCCGCTCTTCGCCCACTATACGACAGAGTCATTTCCAAACAGTAAAACTCCTTGATCACAAGAATTTATGTTTTTCTCAACAACCGAGAGCTTCTCCTGACTGGATTACTGTGCGAGAAAAAGCCACCGAGTTACCGTTAAAAACGAATTTGGATTACCGGATAAAATAAAGTGTTTTGAAGTGGCGCTGTTTCCTCTTAGCTTAGGGAGGAAACTGCCGTCATGTAAAACAGCAGAAGAAGAAAACATTTGTAGTCCGTGATAGTCACTGCAAGATCGTAAGGTCCTTATCCTTAACGTGTCTTTTTTCTTTCGTTTATTCAACAATAAGTGAATTTTTTTCATGATAATAAATATTTTTAAGTGCTATATTAACATCATACGAGGCTATTATTGTTGTTACCGTCCGAAGACCATAAAATGCTTTAGCGGAAGTGACGTATGGTTCGCGCATGCGGGAGAGCCCTGCAACCGTTTTGCTTCCGCATACAGAAAATGCAGCCACAATATTTATGAATATAAATATACTCCTTCTAAAAAAACTCCTCCTTTAAGATAACTCCTCCTCCATTTCTCTTCCATCTCCACCATGATAGAACAACTTGAACCTGCTCCTCAGCTTCTAGCCTTGCTACCTTTCCACCTGCTCTCCTGGACACACAGTATGTCTACCTTTCTCCTCTGCATCATGTCAACTAACTCTCTACCTTTTCCTGTCAGAGTTCCAACATTCAAAGTTCCAACTCTCAGTCCAACACTAGTGACTTTTAGGGGTGTCGGAAAAAATCGATTCGCATTCGAATCTAGATTCTCATTTTTAACGATTCAGAATCGATTCTAAATATCCAAGAATCGATTCGCCCCCTCCCGCCATATTCCTGCATTTATATGTTTTATTTAATGGCTCGAACCTGCTAGCTTACTTGCAAGCCGTAATGTTTGTCCCGAAACGGCTACCGTAGTTTGTTTTCCCTGGAGGCGAGCGGAGCTTACTGAGCGCGCGCGCTACGCAGCATGAGAGAAAAAAAGACTCCTCCTGTCCCGTTATAAATTGGCAAATGTATGGGCTCACTTCGGATTCCACAAATCCTGGGGTAAGGAGCTTGACATGACGTGCAGTGTGTAAAATCTGCTAAATCAGACACTTCGGGAACACTTCAAATGCTCGCGCTCATATCTCGTCCATCACCGGAGCTTAAAGTTTAAAAAGTCTTTCTCCGCCTTCATACTGTTGAAATCATCCGTCCCTCCAGGATTTCCTGATGTTTCGATAACAACTTTTAATGCAAATCCAATCAAACCCCGAGATTTGTTGCGCACCTTGCAGCTTTTTATTTTCACTGCAACTTTATTGAGATCAATCTACCGTGACAACAGTCATGGATGACCACATGACCGTTTCCCTTCCGACTCGGCCGTGCTCTCTTTAATTATCGTTCTATAGCCCTCTCACACTTTTTCTCTTCATAACGCGCGTGAACGGTCACCCCGCAGGTGAGCATGCGCTGCGTGCACGCGGGGGTGAAGGTGCGCTGTCCCCGGGCGCGCACGCGGCACGGGGGGCGCAGGTACAGAGAAGCTGAGAGAAGCTTCTTTAAAACAGAGCAGATCAATAAAACCAGATCAGCTCCTCAAAGCTTTTGTCTTCCTCTACCAGCAACTCAGCAGAGATGCTTTAGAAATAGATAAAGAGGAAGATTCTGAGAACATCTGAGGATTCATCTGTTTATCATGTTTTTTAAGTTCATGATTTTTCACTGGAAATCTGGAAATATTTTATTCTAAAATATGTTTAAATCAACACATATTTGGGTTATGTTAGCAGGAAAGACCAAAGTTCAATTTATGTTTGACAGTTCTATTCAAGTTAAATGACAGCTCAAGGGGATGATGCTGTGCTGTATTTACTTTGTGCATATGTCATCATAAAAAGAATTGGAACATGAGAATATGATTTGTATTTCATAATTAAAATTTTTAGGCGCTTTTAAAAATATGTATATATTCAAACACATTGCAACTTTTTACAAAAGCTGCTGCAACATCGGCCATTTCAGGCCAGAACAATCATAAAAATCTTCTGTGAAATCCTTGAGGGTCTGAATAATATAAGTTTGCACAGTATCATAAATACATTCCCTTTTTTTATTAAAATTTTTCCTTTGTGTTTTAAATGTCTGAATCGAGAATCGAGAATCGTTTCAGAATCGAATCGGCACCCCAAGAATCGGAATCGAATCGAATCGTGACATGTTGTAAGATTCACATCCCTAGTGACTTTCCTCTTCTCTCTCTTCCTACAAACCCTCCTTCCTCCTCTCCTTCTTCCACCAACAGTAGTCCAATTTCCACCGGCACCCTGTCGGTGAACAGCACCGATGGCGGTCGTTGTTAACCCGGTATGGATATCGTAGGTCTGATTCACATATTTGATTTGGAAAAGATTTTACGCTGGATGCCCTTCCTGACACAACCCTCTGGATTTATCTATCACTTTTAGCATCTACAGCTTTCAGCACTAGCATCTTCAGCGGCCAAATTCAGCATCCAGCATTACAGCACACGACACAGATTTTAGGATTTTGGCTAAAAACAGCAGAATCATAATAATAAAAAAGGCCATTGGGAATGCTTTGAAAATAGATCTAAAGATGATTGGAGTGGGACTTTAAAGCCCGCGGTGCTTTACAATCCCGAGTCTCATTAACACACTCCAGCCTCCAGGAATGTGCTGTCCAGCCCAAAGACACTTCAGGCAAAGCAGGAACTGAACCTGTGACCTCTTCACCGCTGCACCACTCCGAGTCAATAGTCACGTTGAAAGGGCACAAATTTGCCCTCAGATATTGAGTAGAAACTTCATTCATTTTCTTAGGAATAAAAATTGAGTTCTGTGTCATTTTACCCCTAGGTATCTCTAGGTTGGTGAATATAGACCACAATGCATTGCTCTTGAATTACTTTTTTGGAAATTTTATGAATTTTAATAATTTTTTTAATAAACTATCAGAATTTTCATCATCAGAACACAGTGGATTTATAAGTCTTATAGTAAAATGTTTATATTGGAGGTTTTTACTTCAGGAAATCAAGTGATGTAGTATTTACTGCTTTAAAAAAAATGTGGAGCATAGTGTCCAAATGCTTTTAAAGTCCAGAGCACTTGATAGTTGTGGTAAAAGCAACAACGTATTTGGGTCTTTGTCCAGAAGAAATGAGCTGAAATGTAATCACTTCATCAAAGACGTTTCATTGGAGACAACAACCTTCAAAATGTATTTATTTATAAATATAAATCAGATTAGTGTCATACATTACTTAAGATTATTTGAAATCCTCCCCTGACTAAAATCTGTTTTTTTTTTTTTTAACATCAAGTCAAATCAAATCAAGTTTATTTATAGAGCGCTTTAACACAGGCAGACTGCTACAAAGCGCTGTACATTAAAACACCAAGAACACTAATAGATAAAATACAAGCACAAAACAACTATGTCTGTGTGTCATTTTTCTTCTAAAACAGAACAAATACAATAAGAAATCCTTTGCTTTTTATTTCTCCTTTTAAATCTCTCTCAACCAAACAGTCCTGGACACACTCTGGTTTTCATCAATCATCTTCTTTCTGCTGCACATGCACTAAACCCTCATCTGGTCCGGCTAGCGTGTCTAGTTCAGCTTCTGGAGAAGAGAAGATGCTACCTTCACATTGACTGCAGTCAAATCAGCCGCCGTTCACATTTCTGTGCTCCAATCAGCCGTCACTGGATTTTTGCTTTGACCTTCATCCAATACTTACGCTAGCAGTCCTGAGAACGCTGGAAAATCTCCAACAGACTCCACGGAGCTTCTTGATGTGACCACGGAAATGTGAACGGCGGCTCGTTTGACTGCACTTGGAAAGGATTGTAAATGAATGAAAGAGCATTTGGATGTTAGCTTTCATTATTTTCTGCTCTGAGAAACCAATGGATTGAATGGATTGATCACAGCAACGTCAAGAAACATCAAAGAGTCTTTGCTGAACTGGAAGGAGAAAGAATCAGGATTTTGGAGGAAGTTGGCTCCATGAAGATCTGAGCTGACATCCGGATCAGAACCATACGGCTGGACATTACCCAGATTGATGGAGGTTTTTATGAAGCAGCGGAGAAGATTTATGCTAGTGAGACACAGAGCTATTATAATCAGACGGGGGAGGATAAGGGCCAGAGCTACTGAGCTCCAAAAGCCACGCCCCTTCAGAGGAGATTTTGGAAACAAAGGCTTCAGATCAACATGAAAAATGGCTTTTTAAGACATTTAGGTTGTAGGATTTTGGTTAAAAACTTCATCAACATCATTAAAACACTACTAAAAATGTTTTTTTAATTAAAAAAAAAAAACAAAGTCAAAATGTCACTTTTTTTGTCTTCTTTTTACTTCCAGAGCTTCCAGTAGAACCAATCCAGAGCGTCAGAGATTCGGCCGACTCCTCAGTGAATACTAGA
This sequence comes from Oryzias javanicus, assembly GCA_003999625.1. NCBI lineage: Eukaryota > Metazoa > Chordata > Actinopteri > Beloniformes > Adrianichthyidae > Oryzias > Oryzias javanicus. The sequence continues at coordinate 3,015,020 of CM012453.1, forward strand.
ACGTCACCACTTCCTCCCACGGGGGAGAAGCTGAAGGCCGCCAGCGCCGGAGCCGGGGACGGCGAGGATGAAACCCTAACCGTTAAACTGGAGGACGAGGATGATGTCCAGATCGTGGAGCAGGAGACGGACTCGGATCCCGTCTGTCACGACGGACGCCTGGACACGGAGCAGAACCAACAACCAGCCGAGTCCGAGCCAGAACTGGAGACCCAGGTGTGGTCGTCTGTCGTAGTGGGCGACAGCGACCCGGCAGAAGACTCCGACTGCTTCTTTGAACCGCCGCCGCCGCCGCAAAGCCTGGACTCGGAGATCCTGCTCATTCAGAACGCACTGGACATTTTAGAGAGCTCATCAGAGGCGGTCCACTCTGACAGGTCTGTGCGGGATCACGCCGCTGTCCAATGTGTTTCAAGTAAGTCCAGAAGTTCTGGGACGTTTAACCAAACTCGACCAGCAGAATCAACCAATCAGCACGAAGGAGGAGCTCCTGTCCGGTTCCTTTTAGAAAAACAGCAGCAAAGTAAAAACGTTCCACCTTTACACTCGGACAACAACCGCTTCTTTCTGCTGAACGACCAAGAGCTGCACAAAACCATGGCGAGCCGGCGCATGAAGGAGAAGTGGTACATCTGCCCGTTCTGCGGCAAAAGCTTTGATCGGATCAGCCACCTGGAGATCCACCAGCGGATCCACACGGGCGAGAAGCCGTACACGTGCGACACCTGCGGCAAGAGCTTCTCGCAAAGGAGCAACCTGCGCACCCATCAGCGGACTCACAAAGAGGCCGTCAGTCAGAACGCCGTTTGATCCTCAGGGAAGACTTCCCATCCTTGAAGTCTAGATCAATAAATGTATTTTTAACGCTTCTAAAACTGCTCAAAGAAACGGATTTGAATGTGTTGAACAGCTTTGTCATGGTGGGATTCTGAGAAGAGGAAGGTCGGCGTCCCATCTCCTCCAAACATTTCTCCTCTGCGTCATCACTGTAGCTCATTTAACTGCCTTTCAGTAAAAATAAAAAACACAAAAATACCATCTAAACATCCCATCGTCGTCGGCTCCATGTAAACCTACGACACAGTTAAAGAAACGATGCAGAAATCTGGAGTTTCAGACTCAAGCAAATAGAAGTTTCTTCACTAAGTAGTAAAATGCGTCTTTTGTTGAATAACAGAAACATTTAACTTTTGCCTTAGAACATCAAAGACGTTTAATGTTCACTTAAAACATTGAAGTGTTTTTTTTAGGGTTTTAAAATGCAGAAAAGCTCATTTCTACGGTGGCCCTGAAGTTTAAATTACATCAACAAATCAGTCAGCGCAAAATCATGAAAGAATTAAAAAGCAAAGCAGATAAAAGAATACAATTATTACAGTTATGCGGTCGCTGCTCCGGTCCGTTGTGATGAAGAGAGCCGAGCCAGAAAGCAAAGCTTTAAATTTAGCGGTCGATCTCCGTCCCGGTACTCACCTATGGTCATGACGGAACAGGATCCTGAATACAAGTGGCTGAAAGGAGTTTCCTCCCGAGGGGGTCTGGGCGCTCCCTAGAGGGGGAGGAGCTCGGAGTAGAGCTGCTTCTCCTCCGATTGAGAGGAGCCAGTTGAGGATGCCTCTGGGACGCCTCCCTGGAGAGGTGTTCCAGCCTGTCCCACTGAGCGGAGGCCCCCGGGAAGACTCAGGACACGCTGGAGAGGCTACGCCTCTTGGCTGGCCTGGGAAAGTCTCGGGGTCCCACTAGAGGAATGCTGAATGCTGCCCCCATGACCCGGTCCTGGATAAACGGGATCCCGGATGGATGGATGGACACCAAATTGTGGAAAAAGTTCACAAAACAATATTAGTTTCCAGAGAACTAAATCTTAAACGAAACACAAAGAGATTATGGGATGCAGCTGATTGGATGATGACGTTTGTCCTTCATTTCAACTGAAGTTACTCAACATGAAGTTTTCATCATCCAATCAGCGATGTCCCATAGTTCCCATCTTTCCCAGTTTCTCATTGTTTCGTTTTTTGACGTTACATTTTGTTTTTCTAGAAACGTTTTTTTTTTTTTACATTTTGGTCTCTGAAATAGTTTAATTTTTGCCTGGGTTGTCGCTCTGCAGCTCTCGTGAGAGCACAAATTCAGAACAGCCTGGTTTTCACTGGTTTTAGAGGGTGACCAAACCCTAAATCAACCTTTTTTTGCAGTTGACCTCTATAAATGGGGCTTTACTATCCTGACCATTGGTCTTTGACAATTTTTTTGACAAATTAAAATTAATTTGTATAATCCTAAAAAAAAAAAATAATGGTCTAAAACTATGTGCTGCCCTCTATAGGCTGAAACAAGGTATTATAGTTGAATTTCTTGATTGGTCAAACCGTTAAAGTCCCTCTGACTGGATTTTCAAATTTCAGCCTCCAACTTCCCTGTTTGGTTACCCTTTCAACAGAGTAAATTGAAGTCCCATGCAGATCATCTTTGAATCCATTTTTTAGCCAAAATCTAAAAACTTATTTTCTGTTCAGAAAATCACCTTTGAGTTGTTGAGTGTGCACAGAGCAACCCCGGCCCCACTTTCCTAACCCAGCTGCTCAGAGCAGGGACATTGAGGCCCATTGATCATATTTTCAATGTCACAAACACTTCTTTTCAAATGACTTTTTCATTTGCCTGAGTAACAACAATTTGAATAAAGGAATATAGAGCTAAAACGTGTCCTCCATCAGAAAATTTCCCCAGAACACATTCAAATCCACAGTTTTAATTGGAGAAGGTGCAGGAATTGTTTGAGGTTTTGAATCTCAGCTGTGAGGAAAGCGTCTGTGGAAGAAAACAAGATGACCATTCCAGGGACAGAAGCTATAAAGGGAACCAGCAGGCCTGGCTCTCCTCCTGTAACCCATCATAGATGAAGACGTCAGCATCAAACTCCAGCTGAAGCTTTTCCTTTCATCACTCATTAGAATTGCAGTTTTTCTTATAGAAACGATGCAGGTAAACACAAATCAAGACTGTTGTAACAAATGTTTTACTGTCAACTTTGGGGGGGCATGGTTCAATAAAGAATGAAGAGTTTTCCTGATGGCAGTTTGTGCTTTTATAAAACAAACATTACTTCCTTTAGGAGTTTTAAAGAAAAGATAGAAAACCAAAGTCCTGACAGTGCTTCATAAAAAGAAGCCTTCACAGTTCATCCAGTGTCACGATGAATGAACACTTCATAAAGACATTAAACAATCGTAGAAAGGACACACCCCTTTTTTTTTTTAAATGTGTGGTTATAAATATCAGCACATTAATGCCACCTCTCATGTGTTCATCTCATTTTAAGATCCAGTCATTTTCTTTCTCCAAAGAACTCAAAAAGCAGACTGTTGCTGGTTGAAAGTGTCCTTCCATCACTGCAGGGTTCTGACCTTCCACAAATATGAACCTTCCCATTTAGTGCATTCAAACAACAAAAAGAAGTGTTTTAGTCCACGGGACGATCCTTGAAGGATGTAGCTCCACTCCAGTGTTTAGGTCTCTGTAAACGGTGCACAACACCTGAGTGTCCTGAACTGAGACGTCACCAAAGGGAAGCAGATCACGTGTCCAGACTCCTGTCCCCGCTCGTCTTTAGGAGCTTCTGCGTTCGGTGAAAGAGTCTTTTGGGACGTTCCAAACTAAATCCCTCAAGAGCAGCTCTTCATTTGTCTACAAATTTCCCCATCACCTTCCCACCGGTAGCTCTTAAAAAGATCCCAAAATAACACCGCCCACTTATTAAATCAAACATTTCAGAAACTTGTACTTGTGTAGTGTCTTTGAAAAGTTTTACTGTGTTCCAAGTGAGTATGAGCGGCGGGACGTCAGACTCAAATGACCTGCTCTCTCATGTTCATCAAAATGCCGTTGCAGCCGGGCTTCGGCCTGAGGACGCCGTTATCATTGTGAAAGTAGTTCTTCATCGCTGATAAATTGTAAAGCCTTCCCTCATCGTTCTCTGCAGAGTTGTGGGAAACCCCGTCGAATTCTAGAGGAGAGTCTCTCTCCTGGAGATGGCTCGGGTCGGGCTCTTTAGGTGGAACGTACTCGTCCTGCTGGGACTTCACCGGAACCAGAGATGACGGAAGGCCCGAGTCCTGGAAGACAACCCGAGTTACGATGGTCTGCGAGAGGCTGCAGAGGACTCAATGAATCGGTTTATATTCCTACAATCCAACCAGATCAATCCGTCTGTGTTAGTTCAAAAAATACACCATTATAAAACTCTTTCAAAATAAAATCATATTGATATGGGAAAAGAAAGACCATTTAGATCACATGTGTCAAAGTAAAGGCCCGGGGGCCGGATCCGGCCCTCCGGGTAACTATCTGGCCCACTACATCATTTCATTCTATTGTTATTAATAGCCCAATATTATCTTGCGCTTATTTCTAATTTATATATTTTTGACAAAATATTTTTTATGGAGATTAAAATATTGAATTAAATTGAACTTAAATCATTCTTGAATAATACTCCTGACTTTTAATCATTCATAATTGCGTTAAAAAGTTAGTTTTAAAAATTGGCATTCTGCTAGCTTTTTGGACTATTTTGCACTTAGTACGATTTTTTTAGGTTGTTCTGGATTTTAGCTAATATTTTTAGCTAAATGCTAGCTGTTCAGGCTTAATTTTTTTTTTTTAGTTTTTCAGGCTATTTTTAAGTTTAGATATTATTTCAGCAACGTATTAGCTGTTTCGGCTAAGTTTTTTTTTTTTTTTCGTTTTTTTAGGCTATTTGGCATTTAGCTCAAATTTGAGCAGCCTTCAGCTTCAGTGATTTTAGGTATGAATTTCAGAATCTTTAGCAGCCAAATTCAGTTCACACTAGAATTGTCGCAGGTAATGCTATACATCTACTTCATAATTAAATGTTACAAAGTTACGGTATATAAATATTTACATTTTTATTTTAGTGTGTTGAATAAATGTTTATCCTGTTCGGCCCGCGACATAAGGTTTGTTTTGGAATTTGGCCCCCCGTGCGATTGAGTTTGACACCCCTGATTTAGATGGAGGATCAGAAGGTTAATTTAGTTTCAAATATTGTAAATAACGAAACTTTTTAATAACCATTTATAATATATATTTTTAAATGTTATACAACATTTATAAATTAGAGAATTAAAATACAAGTTTTATGAAAATCTTGAGTAGCCTTTAGGTTACAAATATAAACCTTTAAAATAAATATATATATATATATATTTGGTTCTCAAAGTGCAACATTTTTATTGCTTTATTGCTTTTAAAGAATAATGAATGCAAACTGAAACAGCAGGACTGAAGCATCATGCAACTGGAAGCCAACTCAGCTAGAAAAGTTGCATTACCTGCAATAATGCTAGTGTGAATGCTTTCTGCTGAAGATACTGACGACATTTACTGTCATTGCTGAAAGAAATCACTGAAAATGCAAAAGCTTATTGCATTCTATTAAAATAGCTAAAAAGGCTCAAGTTAAGTGTATTAAGTGCACAAAAATAATTTGAAGAACTTCTTGTAAATTAAAAAAATTCTGTCAAATTTGAAAATGCATAAAAGTATGAAGCCAGAATTAGCTTCAAACCTCAGTAAATGCAACTTAGTCAAAAACAGTGAGCATGTTGCTCAAATGTTAGCTTACCTCCAAGAAAACAAAAAAAGAAATCTTTTACATGTACCAAATTAGCCAAAAAAAGCTAGCACATTGCTAAAATATTAGCTTAACTCGGTTAGCCCATAAACCTCAGTAAATGCCAAATTAGCCAAAAAAAGCTATGCTACTAAAACACTCAGTTAGCCCAAAAAACCCTTATTAGATGCTAAATTATATTTTTAAAAAAGTTACTAAAATGTTAACTAAACTCAAAATTAGCCCTTAAAACCTCAGTAGCCTTAACATGCTAAACGTTTTGATACCAACATTTTAAGGTGCGCACAAAATGTATGGAAATGAATGGGAAAAAATTTAAAAATGAGATAAAAATCATAAAAAAATTGCATAAAATTTAAGAATTTGCATGAAATTCAACAACACTAAAAGAATAAGAATGGATTTCCCAATCATGCTGAATGTTTTAATTGTATAATTTGCATAAATTTGCACATGAAAAATTCCTTTTGGATTATTCTAATGTGCAAAAAACCCAAAACGTTATCAAATTAAAATATGAATGGACCGGACATTCATTCTTGTTTGTTTGTACACACGTTTAATTTACCCTTTATTATCTTGAAGAAATACAAGGAATCTGGAAACTTCACCACCTGTGAGTCCCACTGAGGTTTTGGATGAGGACCCATTTTAAGTTAGTGAATCGGATCGTTCAAAATGAACCAAAATCGAAAGTGAATCATGTTGGTAACCACTAATTATGGGATGAATTGAATGTTCAAATGAATCGGTAAGAGGAGTTGTGATGTCTGCTGCTGCCGTGGTTTAATGACGACCGAAACAGTCATGGCTCATGTTCACCGGACATACCAGAGACATGTTGCTGTACTTCACGTACGACTCCGTCCTCCTCTTGCGCTCCTCCATCTCTGCGTTCAGGCACTCTCTGCTGCGGTCCCAGACGACGGGACGGTTTACCTCATCCATGGTTGTGTGGCCCCATTTCCCAACCAGAGTGGACTGGCTGCCTTTGTAAGCGTTATCCTGCAAACAAGAGGGTCACAGACTCACTGCAGTCCTTCAGCTTCACTAGAGAATCAAGCAGAACAGCAATATCTTTACTTTCATACAACGGGCATGTGGAATGAATCGATCCAACAATGAGCAAATCCATCACAGGGTTTTAACTGTTATTAGGGGGGGAAATATAAATATTCTCAAAAATATTGCAATTTTTTTTGGCAATACTTGATTTTAAATGCAGCAGAAACTGTTGAAATTTATAAGAAAAAATCTATTTCAGTGTCATCCTTTGTTGTTCCACTTATTGGCAGTGCAAAACAGAGTTTCCTTCAGCATCTAAAACATTTAGATGTTAAACCCCTCATGGTAAATGCCATTAGCCCGGCGGTGGTTGTTACACAGCTCAATGAATGCCGTCAAATGAGCCGCCGTTCACATTTCTGTGCTCCAATCAGCCGTCACTGGATTTTTGGTGTGAGTTTCATCCAATACTTACGCTAGCAGTCCTGAGAACGCTGGAAAATCTCCAACAGACTCCACGGAGCTTCTTGATGTGACCACGGAAATGCGAACGGCGGCTCGTTTGACCGCACTTGGAAAGGCTTGTAAATCAATGAAAGAGCATTTGGATGTTAGCTTTCATTATTTTCTGCTCTGAGAAACCAATGGATTGAATGGATTGATCACAGCAACGTCAAGAAACATCAAAGAGTCTTTGGTGATCTGGAAGGAGAAAGAATCAGGATTTTGGAGGAAGTTCTGTCCATGAAGATCTGAGCTGACATCCGGATCAGAACCATACGGCTGGACATTACCCAGATTGATGGAGGTTTTATCTAACAGCGGAGAAGATTTAAGCTAGTGAGACACAGAGCTATCATAATCAGACAGGGGGGGGAATCAGGGGCAGAGCTACTCAGCTCAGGTCCAAAAGCCACGCCCCCTCAAAGGAGATTTTGGATCAACATGAAAAAATTGCTTTTTAAGACATTCAGGTGGTGGATTTTTTGTCATGAACTTCATTTTTTAAAAAGTCATAGGGGGACTTTAAGAGCCATATTGTTTATGCCAAATTTAAGTTTTTTTTATACTGAAAAACATTTAGTTGAGGTAATGATGTCCGATGTCATGTTGCGATCGCAACTTTTAACGCAAAATCGAGCAAACCCTGAGATTTGTTGCGCGTCTCGCAACTTATTATTTTCTCCGCAACTTTAACCAACCGATGAAGTCACTTCTTCCGGGGTCCCGGGCTATTTTTTCCTTTTATTATCTTTCTTTAGTTTCTCGTCTCTGCTTAAGCGGTCACTCAGCATGTGCGTGTGGTGGGGGTGGGCCGATCGCGCACGCAGCTGGGTGGACGTGCGCCGAGGGCAAGCGCACATGCGGCGGGGGGGATGCGGTAACTGCGCGCAGCTGCGGAGCGGACAGACAGAGAAAGAGAGAGACACTCTGGAAATAGATCCCACCAAGGAAGAATGTAGAGTCTGCAGGAACATAATTCCATGTGGAACCTCCTCCACAACAAACCTATACAGACATCTGAGAGAATCTTCTCCTGAACAAAGTATGTTTGATAAAAGAAACCAGAGCCTCAGAGCCTTGGTCTGCCTCTACCACAACCTGATACTTTGGAACTAGATGAAGATCAAGATTCTGTGGAAATCATGGAGATCTGAGGATTCATCTGTTTATGCTGTTGTTTTTTTAAGATGATCATTTTTCCCTGGAAAATGTCATTTTATTCTGAGATCTGTTTAAATCAAGACACAAATATTGTGTTATTGTGAGCAGAGAGGAGCAAAAGTTCATTTTGAGTTTCATGATTCTATTCACGTTGATTGACAGCACAACAACATTATATATGCTGATGATACAATGAGGCATGTGTGACAATGAAAAGAGTTGGAATATGACAATGTGATTTTTTTTCATAATTAACACGTTTTAGGCGCTTAAAAATATGTAAATATATTAAAAACATTTGTCGCTAAATCCTGGAGGGTCTGAATATTGTGGGTCAGTGTCGCCGATTTCCATTTGTGTGCAATGTTGCATTTTTTTTGTTTAAACAACACACTGTGTTCTGCATCCTGATTGGCTGTAGATCTTGTAAATTAATATTCTGATCAGACGCACGCAACTCTTAAATCTACATTAATCTTTGGTCCCAATCAGATCCTTTTTTTTTTTTTTTTTTTTGTTTTAACACTGGTTTGAATTATGAAAGTTTAATTAAAAGAGAAAGGCGAGAAAATGTTTGTGTCTTAGAGAAGTGGATAAAGTGTGTAATGAGGAGTTTGACATCAATAATCCTACTTTTCTGAATTTATCTATTCAGGTTCCCCCGCAATAAACCAGCTGTACTGCAATCTGCATGGTATTAGCAGCCTCAGGCCTGGATTAGATACCCTTTTAAACCCAATCTGGGACAGTAGTGCAGGAACATTGGGGACTAAATAAGACTTCACACACACACGCTTCTGGTGCTTTCATCATTAATTTGACAAACTATGATAAATGTTCTCATCTTAAAGCTTCAGGATTTTTAAGTTCTGAAATTTAGATTTAACTTAAATCATAAAACCCTTAAAATGTCAATTATTTTTGTCAATTCTGAATCCAGAGTTGTAAAGGTTTGTCTTAGAAACTCACCGTAGACATCAGGCTGTGCCGTGACCGAGTTCTGACCGTCAGATCATTCTGGAGACAAAAACAGAACAACAGTGAGTAGATCACATCCATCAGGTAGAGATATCGCTGATGTGCTTCTCCACCCCCAGAGTCACGTTTTGACAAGTTTTATTTGTTTTTGTACCCCAGATCTCAGGTCAAACTCCTCTGAGTTGATTTTCCTCATGGAGGCTTGTCTTGAGAAGTTGTTTACTTGATCCCTGAAAGAGCGTAAAGCATATTTGGAGGATTAATGAAACTAAAATGTGTCTGCAAGTAAAGCAGCTTCTAAACAGACAGTTGAGCTGTCATCACAGCATTTACAGCGTCTACGACAGCTGAATGTGTCGAGCTCGGCTGAAAAGCAGGAACTCACTTGAGACGTCTGGTTCTCTTTTTGTACATCCAGCTGACCAGAACCACCACCACGATCAGGATCAGGACCACCACTCCAGCAGCCGCACCAACAATGATCAGCATCAGTTTGTCCTTCTCCACATCCTGGAAGATTCCTCTTTGGTCTGCTGGAAACACCAGACTTCTGATCAAACTCTCACATCAACAGAGTACAGAGCCTTTACCAAAAATGTGTGTGCTCCGTTTAAATATTAAACCTTCATAGAATGTAGATTCAGGGCCCACTGATTTGTTGGGTTTTTTTTTTTTTTTTTACATAAATTGAGGTTTTGGGTCATAAAATCCACAAAAACAGGATTTCATAAAATTAGAATCCTGTGGATAAATCTCCATTTACTAGTCAAGGCCCGGGGGCCGGATCCGGCCCTGTGGGTAATTATAACCGGCCCTCCAGATCATTTGATTTTATTATTAGTTTTCTTGCACTTATTTTTAACTAATATAATTTTGACTAAAAACATTTTTATGGAAAGTAAAATATAGAAAGTTATTGAAAGTTTAAGTTGATTTTTTCTGGAATAATATTCCTGCCTTTTTATTAATCATAATTATGTTAAAAAGTTTCGGTTTTAAAGTTTAAAAAAATTGGCATTCTGCTAGCTTTTTTTTTTTTTTTTTTTAAACTTTTTTTGGCAGAAACTAAGATTTTTTAGGCTATTTTAGAGTTTATCAAGTATTTCAGCTACATGCTAGCTGTTTTGACTAATTTAGGATTTTTTAAGATATATTTTTAAGCTTGGCTAATATTTCAACTATATGCTAGCTGTTTTGGGTAACCTAAGTTTTTGTTTGTTTTTAAGGCTAATTTGCTAATATTTTAACTGGATATAAGCTTCAGCGTTTCCAATCGTTTGCTTCAGCATTTTCAGCCATCAAATTTCAGCATATTCAGCTATTTTCAGCAGCCATGAAACTTTTTGATGACCCGCTGAAACCACAGTCATCTCTCTTGCTGCTGCATCTTCTCCAGACACATTTTGCCTTTCCATTAGACTTTGTTGATCTGGTTGCTCGGTAACCACCCACCCTCCTTAGAACTTTAGTGTCTTACCCAGACTATGCAGGAGATCAACACGGTCTTCAATCAAACTGAACCAATATATTGACATGTGAGGAACCTGTGCAGGTGCTTAGAGTTGAACAGATTATTAGTGGGTAATGCTAGTTTTCAAACATTCATGTTCTGAAAAGTTTTGAGCAACTTTATCCTCAGTTTTCTCATTTTTAGAAATTCATTTTGTGCAAGTGTTATGAGCTGGAACCCAAATTATGTAACAATAAACAAACACATGACATCAATTAAACAGTGTGCCCTGAATCTATTTTCTATTTTTTTTGTGGAATTATGGAAATGAATAAACTAATATTCCTTTTTTTGGAAATGGTCTGCATCTGCTTATTCCTTAAATTCACCACAAGAGGGCAGCAAATCGACACAACAGCTTCTCTTTATTTCAGACGCTTAAACCCAAATTTTTCCTTCCTTTAGAGCACACGTGTCAAAGTCAAGGCCCGGGGGCCGGATCCGGCCCTCCGGGTAATTCTATCCGGCCCTCCAGAGCATTTTATTTTATTATTATTAATGGCCCGATGTTATCTTGCGCTCATTTCTAACTTGTATAATTTTGACAAAATATATTTTTATGGATAGTAAAATACTGAAAGTTATTTATGGTTTAAATTGATTTATTCTGGAATAATATTCCTGCCTTTATTATTCATAATTATGTTAAAAAGTTACAGTTTTAAAGTTTTGAAAATAGGCATTTTGCTAGATTTTTGGACTATATTGGCATCTACTAAGACTTTTTGGACTGATTTTGAGTTTAGCAATTATTTCAACTACACGTTACCTGTTTTGGCTAATCTCAGTGATTTTTTTTTGTTGTTATTTAGGTTAATTAGCTTCTTTATTTTCTAATAATAGCTTACAGCGTTTTTAGCTATTTTTCAGCATCTTCACAAATCCAGCTAACAGCATTCACATGAGCATTACCACAGGTAATGCTATTTATCTAGTTCATAACTGTGTTAAAATATTACAGATTTAAAGTTTTATAACTGTAGTTTTAAAGTGTTCATTAAATGTTTATCCTGTTCGGCCCGGGACATACGGTGTGTTGTGGATTTTGGCCCCTTGTGTGATTGAGTTTGACACCCCTGCTTTAGAGGAACAAAGTTTCAACCATTGAAAAAAAAGTTCTTTCCCCCATTAACTGAAACAAATCAAAACAACAACAGATTACTTACCTGTTACAGCTATCAAATACTCTATTTTTCCCACTCCCACAGTGTTCTTGACGATGCACTCGTAGACGCCGCTGTCATTTGCACGCAGGGCCCGCCCAAACACCAGCTTCCCCCCAATCGCTGACACGCCATCTGGAAGACGTTCTTCTTTCCTGTTTATTATGAAGGGACAAAAGGAAATGCATTCACTGATGTGTCAGAACGGTAAAGGTTACAGAAACCCGTGACTCACACCTCAGAAGAATTCCTCATTTATGCAAATGAAAAACGAAAAAGACAAAGCTGCATTCCAGTTTTAAGACCTTAGGCTCTTAAGCTGCACCGTGAAATGCTTGATAAGTTTGAATCATAGATGACGGGCTCCATAACGCATGCCATGAAGGACTAGAGTAAACACAGAGTGAAAACAACACTAACTAAAACCTGAACCCATGGAGGCAAACGGGTTTTGACCTGAGAGGCAAAGCTGGACGCAGTCTCCCTGATGTCCAGCAGAGGACATCGCAGACAGCACAATGGAGAGCCTATCAGTGATCAACTCCACAGAGACCCCAGGTGCCCTAGTTTTCCTCTGTGACTGCTGGCCCCCCGTCCCACACCCACAGACTGCGGCGAGGTCGGGTTTCTGTTCTCAAAGCCCCACCTAGCTTCTCTGGTCAGCCTTTATGTTCAAGTCTCAGGTGGAGATCTGATCCAGCAAGTGGATCAAAATGAAACGTACGAGGAGTCAAAGTCGCAGTAAGAAGCCAGAGAGATTCTAAATCAGAGTTCCATCGCCAGTTCTGCAGCAGATGAATGGAGGGAGTGTCAGCAGGTCAAAGCGGCTGGAATTGAAGAAACTAAGAAAGAATTCTGGATTTAAACAAACTTTGATTTATAAAAATGTGCTCTAACCAAGAGTGAAGCGTCACCGGTAACGCTTAAACACAAAATCTCTATCGTGCTGTAACTTTTCAAACGTTAACTTAACCAGATGCAACATTTGGATAATTTTGGTTACACTTTATAATTCAATTTTCAATTCAATTTTATTTATATAGCCCAAAATCACAAAGAATTTTGCCTCATTGGGCTAATAAGATTCCTTAACAAGCTTTATTAACACCAACAAGCATTAATATGCTCATAGGGTGTTAGTAACACAATAAGCTAAATAAGGTTTTTTAACATCTAAAGTGAGACCATCGTCTACAAAGGTCATTAACAAACTGCTTACAAGCTTAACAAGTGTATTAATCTTTGTCGACCTTAAACTAAGTTTTTTGCATCTAAAGTATCCGACTCCAATCACCTCTGATCTACATTAAAGGTGTTCGCAGAAGTCTTAATTAGGATTTTTAGCTCAAATTTAAAAACCGGTGTGTGTTTCTAGGACACTTTCTGCAGAGCAGCAGGAGTTGATTCAGATTCCAGATCAGACTAGATCAGAGATCTGCAACCTGCAGATCCAGATGTGATCCAGACATGTCGACCGTCTGAGTCAGCGGATCTGATAATGTCTGCTTAACCAGAACTACCTCAAGAAAACAAAGCCTGAAAACTAAGACCACCAAACCCCAAACTAAAATAACAAAACCCAGCAGTGGAAGACTGAGGATAAAGAGGAGAAAAAGAGAAAAAAATAAATTAAAAATAAAAAAAATAGTATTTTTTAAAGTAAGGATTACTTAACTAGCATTCATTTGATTTAGATTAGTTAAATTTATAAATTGATAGATAATAAACTCTGGAGGTTTTTCCATCTGTTGACCTGAAGACGTCTGGTTTGTTCAACTCTACCTCCAGAATGAACAGATTTTATATGCAAAGAAAAACTTTGGTAAAAAGTTTGATCTTTTATGAGTTAAAAGCAAAGTTTATCATATGCTGCACAACATTGGTCACTAGCTGAGATGATCCTGTTTGGCACAGAGCATCTTTTATTTTGAAAATAGGTTATTTGAGCTTCTGTTAAACAAATAAAGAAAAATCTCATTTTGACTATGCGGCTCCCTCTAGGGTTTGATAAATATAAATGACCCCAAATGTCTCTCTCACTGTTGAAGTTTGCCGACCCCTAGACTAGGGAAACAAAGACGTTCATGGATCTATTTGTCTACAAGTGGATGCATCAGAATGGAGCTTCTGATGTCTTTTTCAAACAGGAATCTGAATCTGGAAACTCATGATATGTAGAAGAAATACAATTTGATCAGAGAAATACTACGAGAACATGTTAAAAGCATGATTTTTATGGGAGTGGGTCATTAAAGCAAAATAAGTTGCACAGGATCCATTAACATGAAGGCAAATATAGACTATATTTCAACGCCGTCTCGAGGATGAATTTTTTTCTCCTCCGAGCACCCGGCGTTCAATCACAGCTCGCGCCCGCATGGCTGTAATAACTGCTACAGTGTCTCTAATTAAAGCGCAGACCCTGTGTTTTAGCAGACATTATGATATTTAAAGCATGACACTATGATTAAGTGCTTAGCACGCGTCTCCTGCTCTTCCTCGTGTTGCTCACTCATATCCTCACTGGTAAATTGAACTCGACCCAGATTTCCTAACTTCACGTGAAGCAACAGCTCCGCTTTCCTTCTGCACGACTCAAACAGAGAAACGGTCGTTTTGTGTTGGTAGCAAACAAAAGTCATACTGTACCTTATCCAGGTGATGTTGTGGGGGATGGGGAACCCCCCCGCTTTGCATGTGAGCTCTGCTTTCTCCAACCCCACATGCCAGTGATCGGTGGAGGAGGAAATGGTGGCATCTGGGGGGTCTGACATAAACACACCAATGTTCACCCACATGTTAGATCATTTGTTATTCTGTTTTGTGTTCAAATTTCATCTATAAAATCCCTGCAAATTAGAAATATGACCAAAGCGAGGCCATCATTCAATGTATGCCGTGTTTGCTGATGGCATAATTTCTTTCAGTTCCCCACCTTTCTTACACCATCAATAGAACACGTTTCATTCATTAACACTGTCTTAAATAGGGGTGTAACGGATCACGGAAAATCCGTGGTCCGTACGGATCAGAGGCCACGGTTCGGGACACGTGTGTACCGCGGACCACTCCACCCCCCCACACGCGAACACCTCGCGCTAGCATAATTAAAACCAATTGTCGCTTCACATCGAATGGAATTTGTGTCAAATTCCTGTAAATCCTCTTTGTTTTGACAAGCCCTAAAGTAGCTGCTTTATGTTTATCTTAAAGTCTGTTCACCTGTCCTGAAGCTGCGTGTGGGAGGAGCTTCTGTCAAAAACTTTTGTCGACTTCACAATGAAGGAAGTAGATGGATAAATATCAGGTTTATTTAATTTTAAGAGCTGAATAAAAGCATTGGTACACATTTCCATTAGTGGGTTCACAGAATCTCCCAGTTAAACGCAGCAACTGTCCCGCACAGCAGAAAGCTGCAGCTCCGTTACGGGCTTTCCGGTGGAATCGCGGAACATTTGTACGGCAAGCCAGAGATGTCAAAATTGACCAGGAAAAGCTGACGCAGAAGTGCCACGTTTTACAGAAAATTATCATTTAAAACATTTAAATGTTCCCACAGTTAGTTTCAATAAAGCAATTCATACCCAAAAAAATATTGTAACCGTTTTATTTATGATTTAATTTTAAAGGATAATCCAGATAGATTTGGTATTTTCAACACTATTTTTAAGCATTCTTTTCTCTTAGTTTTTGTAGATTTGGTCTAAAAACATGTAAATGTCATCAGAAACTATATGTTTTAGTATTTTGTTTGTGTTTAAATTATAAATATGTTTTGTTTTAATAAATAGGCTTCAATGACCAAATGTTTGGATGTTGCATATGTAAATATTGTGTGTGTGTGGTACTTTTAAATGCTTATATGAGTTAAAGCGTTTCCAAAAATTAAATTAGGTTTGATATTGTTGTTTTTGTTTTTTTCGTTTTGTTTTTTTCATTTTTTAAATTTTTGTACTTTTTACTGATCCGAAAAATGATCCGAACCGTGACCCTAAAACCGTGACACGATCCGAACAGTGACCTTTGTGATCCGTTACACCCCTAGTCTTAAAACATCTGGTTTGTCATTCTCCACCACAGTCGTCATAAATATGACTGTTTGCTCATTTTCGTCTGAACAGCCAATAGTTAATTCGTCCCATTAGAAGTCCGTTTTCAGCTTCACCTGCGTCGCCACAGCCGCCATTCTTTCATCCACTTCGGCCCCGGTGAACAGAAAGAGAAGCTGAAACGTACTTTTAACAGGATAGTCTTGAAAATCTGGCTGATGGCCCGGGGCAGAGGACTGATCCACATGCAGGCGCTGCAAGTTCTAGCAGGTTTGGACTTAACCAGAAGTGACTTTGAAGTGGTGGAGGTGAATGTGCACAAAAGTGGAGCTAACCCCAGATCATCTCAAACTCATTAATGCCTGAAAAACGACAATTATATCAATAACATTCATAAAAATTGTGTTATTGAACTGAGAGAACATGGAATTAAGAGTGTATATACACCGCTTTGTAACATGAGGAGAGACTGAAACCAGCCGAGCATTTCTTAATGACATTTACTGATGGAGTCTCCGTCTTCCAAAACAACATTTGTCTGTCTCGCTTTCAGAAACTTTGTCTTTGTTGCGAGTCATTTAGTGTTTTGTCTGCAGTTTTATTTCCCAGCAGCATTCCAGACACTGACGCTCACGCACTCAAAGGCGTGTTTCCGTTTGAACGAAACCCTCCGACGCTCTATGGATTAAAGTATCGGCGCATGTTACGTGATTTTAAGACGTATTCGCCACAGAAACTCTTGTTTTTATGCTTTCTAAACTGTTTTTTATGCTTTTTGTCTTTCATCCAGACTGGATCTGACCGTTTCATCTGTCCAGCAGTCAGCTCTACTCACACTGAACCTCCACTTTGTTGGAGATCCTCCGCGGTTTGTCCAGGCCTGGATGCCACACTAAGCAGTCCAGCTTCTTGCCGTTCATGTAGCGCAGAGGGTGGAGAGAGTAGTGGCTGGACACAGCTCCGCCCTCACTGGTGTAGTTCTGGGACTGGCCTGGTAATTCGGTGTCCCAAGAAAGCCGGGGGACGGGTCGACCCACAGCTCTGCAAGAGGCGGCCACACCGTACGACTGGCCCTCTACCAGAGTCACCGCGTCCAGGGAGGAGATGGGTAATGCTGGAAGGTTCAGGAAGGACAGACAGAGTTAACGTCTGGTATGAAAGTTATTCAAAAAAAAGAGGTTTTATTCACTCTTACATACTATATGCAAGACAGTTGGTCAATTGGAACATTGTTTCATTACTTTAGCAAAGAAACGCACAAAAAAAATAAATCGATTGAAGACTTGAATACCCACTACAAGGAAAGTTGTCTTTTTAACAGGTTC
The DNA here is from genome assembly GCA_003999625.1 of Oryzias javanicus. Taxonomy (NCBI): domain Eukaryota; kingdom Metazoa; phylum Chordata; class Actinopteri; order Beloniformes; family Adrianichthyidae; genus Oryzias; species Oryzias javanicus. The sequence continues at coordinate 3,032,374 of CM012453.1, forward strand.
TTGTAGCATTTTTCTCATAATGGAGGACATGTATGAAGCAATTTAAGATTAAAACTGCATTTCTGAGTCTTTATTCAAATCGTGCTGGATCAGATGAAAATCCATGGTTTGAAAAAGCTCAGGTTCGTGACGCAGTAACTGCCATGTGCGGCCCAAAGTCTCCCTGCTCTGCAACAATTCTGAATCATCTACTTGGAGACAACTAGAACATCAACATCTTCATTCTCCTCATCTGGCTCAAAACTGTACGGCTGGATAGCTCAAATATTGTTTTCATTTTTTCCACACTAATGCTAGCTTGGACTTATGAGGTGCTATAAGCTAGCAGGAAAGAGGTAAACAACGGGCTGATGGGAACGTAGTGGAGCCAACTTCCTGCTCACGACCAGATGAGAATTTCTGATGAATTCCTGTTGCTGTGCAGAAAATTTGTCTTAAAAAATGACAGGTTTTCTTAGATTATTGCAACAACTTCATAATCATAATTAAAAAAGGACCAACAGGAACAAATACATTTAGAGTCAAACTTTAAGGCAGAAGTTTACACTTAAGCGTACAGCTCCAGATTTAAAGTAGATCTGAAAATGTACTGCATTTTTCCCCCACATCTGTTTTTCTGACATCATCTGGTTTAGAACATTTCAAAGCAAAGGGTTGGAATCATGAGCTGCGTTTCCATGTCCTCGATCAGATTAGAATAGAACTGTGCACATGGGCCTGAAAAACTGATTGCAACAAACGTTTACATAAAGCACACGTTTGATTAGAATAAATCATGTTGACACACAGAACTGTCTAAAATGTAGGTAATAGTTGAAGAAATAGAGTTCCTTTGTAAATAGACAAAGATGCTGCATATTTTGAGATGATACTCAGAGCGTCTTTTTATAATTTTATTACTAAAAGTGACTGTTCCCTCATAATTTTCTAAATCCGTGTGGTCAGGATCTTATTCTTCAGACCGGAGGAAGGTTAAAGAAACGTAACCTTGGATGAACCTAAAATCCATGCATCAATCTGCATCTTGGCCTCACATCAATCAGCCTTTATTCTGTCTGGACATGAGTTCACGTGATTTTTTTGCACGCTTTCAGAGGAGCGGCATTTCTATATACAAAAACCGCCACCGCCGGCTCACACGTCCCAAAGCCACTGGAGAGACCGTTGTCCCCGTCTGAGGCTCCCACCGTGACACAGCATTGAGGAGAGCAGCCGATCGGTCCCGTTTGCTCCCCAAAACCTTCTCTAGACTCCCGGACCCTCTGCAAGCGCAGTAATGACGTGATCGGAATGGATTGTTTATACGCACCGCGATCGGGTCAACAATCGATATAACCCACACGTCACAATCAGAAGGAAACTTGGATCTGAATGGCGTGTTTACATGACACATATTCTGATTAGGCGTTTATTCAGATTACTTCTGTCCATGTAAACGTAGCTATCGACTGTAAATGAGAACTGGACAGAGTGACGAAATGGCTCACTCCAATCAAACAGTCATTTCAGCTGCCATTTTTTCATGATACGGACGCCGCCATGTTGGAGCCAGACGACGCAAGAAAGCAGCGATTGGTTTGAGTTGGTGCAAGTCAGCATTTCTATGGCAACCACTCTCGCCAATCAGGAGAGATCTTGGAAGGCCACACCCCTACCACCAAAAACTGGGGCTACACAAAGGTGGTGTTACAATTTCCTCACTAGTACTCTCTACATACTGCACTACAAAGCATTGCCATTCTGTCTGGGTGTGTCCATCTACAATTCTAAAATCTGATGCTCCGGAGATTTCCCAGAAGTCTCTGCAAAAAACAAATATGAATCACGAGATTAGAGACCAAAATGGACTGGATCTGAAAAACTATAGTATATTTTAAAATAAAGTCATACAAGTTTTAATCATCTGAACACAATGAACTGATATTCTTGGGTTTATATTAATGAGGTTTTTACTTCCAGAAATCAGCATTGCGAGCCGCCTGTTCACATTGCTTTTACATCCAGGACGCTGGGTAGTCACGCACTATAGACAGTCTTGAATGTTCAATGCGAGACCACTTTTATTGAAAGCACTTGATTGGTCAATTTATAAATTGAATAACTGACAATACAGAAAAAAAAATCAGGTAAAGAATTAGGATTAGAACATATTATAATAGTGCAAGGTTATTCTGACGAAGAAAATGACTAATAGTTGTTCATTTCTCTATAGAAGTCTATGGGATTTTGGGGCCTTGGAGCCAGAAGGTACTTCCTGTTTGGAACATCAGGAGGGAGGAGCCATTCTGTCCAGTTCTCATATAATAAAATAATAATAATAATAATAATAATAATAATAATAATAATAATAATAATAATAATAATAATAATAATAATAATGGATTAGATTTATCTGCGCTTTTCCAGACGCTCAAAGCGCTTACAATGAATATTCATTATTCATTCACACCTCGTTCATACTTCATACAGTTAATGGTTACAATAAAAAAAAAAACTGAAAAATCCCCAAAAATAATTCAACAAGATTGTTTATGTTTTTTTTCAGTATTGCCCTGTGAGTTTAAAAAATGTTTGGATTTAATGATTTTTAAAAAGTAAGCACCACCCGGTCATGGTTCATGAAGGTTATCCTGTAGTCTGGAAATTTTCTGGTGAGAGTTTTCATTTAATTGTAAATGTAAACCGGCTTACATTAATTCTTTCAGTCACTTGGATGTTTTTGTTATGAGGAGTTACTATGACAATGACCGGGGCTTTTTCTCATGTGGGAGCAGATTAAGCTCATTAAAGCCACACTAATGCCCAAAATAAGACCTGAAATCCAGAGATAAAACAATAAGGTTTAAGGATGTAGGGCAGGAGAAGACAAAGATTGACGACATGGGAAAATATTAAGAATTCAGTGCTACGACTCACACGACCTCTATACATCTCACACGAGGCTACATGAGGTAAAAGAGGAAGAAGTTCATCTTCACCAAACCCTGGAAATGTCACCATGAAGAATCCTCCTCCTGTCCAGTATTGATAGTTTGCTGTGAAAGGTGAAAGGTCAACACTACTGCAGATATGATCAGGTCAGTCGTTGCCAAGCTACACAAACAGCAGCCAGTAGATTCCTGATGATACCACACCTCTTTCTGCTTCGCTTCCAGCAGTCTGTCAATACATTTTTACGTTATATAATAATAACCACAGTTTGTGTAGAAAAATAAATGTCTAGATTTGTGGAATATTGTTAAATTTGAATTAGTCAATGCCACATTAATTCATTCAGAAGCTGTTTTTATTCATTAAGTAAAATTATAATCCATGAAAAAGACAAGATGTTCTGACAGAACTGAACACAACAGCAGCATTTTAGTTTAATTAATCTGAAATTTAACACAATACAGCATAAAAACTAATTTTTGCTCATTAAGCTGCACTCCTCTTTTTAAATCTTGTGTTAACTCATCTTAATCATCATATGATTTTAGTGTTGGGACTTCAATTGTCCCTGTTTTTTTTTTTTAAAGTAAATTGTTGTTCTACACTAGTAAACTGTGATGAAACTCATGTTGAACCCTTCACTAAAGTCTAAGACACCGTGGTCGTCAAGGTCAAATCAATTCTACAGCAAAAAGTATAAACTAATATGAAAAAATCATTTCTTTTTAAATCGTTCTTAATCATCATGGCTCTAAAATGGAAGCAGCTTTAGACAAAATTCTCATGAATTTTCCTCCTAATGTTACTTTAAAACTAACACTGGTGCAAATAAAGGAAGCAGCTCGTATCTTCTATCAACTAGTAAAAATTTGAACTTTCACAGAACGTTTGCTTCTTGATTAGATATCATGTATTTAAATAATCACCACTCAAGATCATTAAGAGGTTTCTCTTTTGCAGTACTGCCTTTATACTTTCTCATACGAGCCGTTTTGTTAGTTTGATCCAATAGTTAACACTAATTTCATTTTTTTGGCTGATTTGGACCAAAAACTAGAACTTTCTGAAGGTCTGAAAACGACCAGCAGCCACAAGATGTTTCTATAAACATGAATGTGTCAGGATTAAATGATATGACGTGCACATTAACTTCTAAAAGACCTCGCCGGTTCCTCTGTTAGATGGAACTGAATCTAAAACCAATCCTTTATTTTATTCGGTGACTTTCTAAAGACACATTAAACATCAAGACAAATCTGCTTTGTGAGAAAGTTTTTCAAAACAAGTTCACTCAAACGTCACCTGAATATTTACATTTCAGCATTTGTTCTCCCTCTCCTCACTGTCGTCACAAACTGGTTCAACACGACTTTTCCTCAACGCACAATGACTCACTTAAAAATAAAGTCAGTTTCCACTGGTGTTTGGATTATTAAACAAGCAGTCATCATTAGTAATTACTACACTATAACTGAAACTATAAACTCTGAATGAACTCATTTATGGCATGCCATTCCCATATATACCAAAAAATTATTTCTTCCACAAAATAGCAGAATTGATGCTGGTTAACCTTTGGTTTACAAAAAAAGTGTTGAAATCAACATTTTATAGCTGAATGTTAGAGGAAACTATCATTCAAAGCAGAAAGTTGTCAAGTTACTCATCTGTTTTTTGTGGCCTCACCTACATGAAGGCGTGTTCAGGCATGTTGATGAGAGAAAGCGCGATGATTGACAACAAAATGAGATAAACAAGAGATAGAGTTTGTCGATATTAACCTTTCATTCACTCTGGATTCACTCTAAACTTTGTAGATGTCACTGCAGGGTGCAATTCCTTTAAAAACGTAATTTCCTTGTTAGCTTTCCCGAATTTAACATTACAACACTGTAAATAGAATGCAAAAAGTGAAATGTTTTAGATATAAAAAAAAAAAAAACTTCAGCAAAAACAGTTCAACTGTACGGAAAAATCTGCACGTTTCACACAATAACAGTCCTGACGAAAGTTTATATCAGAAATAAATCCAGAGAAATGTGAACACAGCGATTTGGTTCAACCTGTTGTGACACCTGAGCCGATCAAACTGCCTGTAAGTATTTTGCCTTTACAACAGCCGCCCTTAGCTGGAAGATAAGCCTCCGAGATCATCTTTGGTCAAACAGACACTTCTCTGCATTCAGTCGGTACCTGGACAGCAGCAGAGTTCAGGTGGAGAGGATGTTCTCTTACCTAAAAGACACCCTGTTCTCACTGAAACAGTTTCACATTTATAATCACTGTGGGGTTAAAGGTCAGCCTCAAGGGTGGGAAAAAAACAAACTACTGAGGATCAGTCGCTCCTGTGATTGATCCTGATGGTCCTTGGACTTGAACCGTCAGCCCTACATCGCTATTTTACTGTCAAGTTCCCATCATAGTTTGGTGCTAAAGCGCCTGAAAACTTTCAGACAGACAGGTTTTTCTCTTCACATCCATTACACACTCGTTTTAGGATTAAGTCTGAGAAGAATTTAAAAAAAAAAAAGGTTTAACAATAAAAGTAAAAAAACACTTTATAATGACTGTATGACCTGAAGTTGATGACATTAGTCTAAAAACAGTTAATATGAGTATTGATTTTATGTTTTGTATTTCTTTAAGGTAGAATTGTCATTCGTCTCTGATGTAAACTTATTCAAATATTTCAAGCCTTTTTTATAGTGGGAATTGGTGTTCTCTAAAGTACGTGCGTCTTACACCTGGTTCATACTGCATGCAGGCCGCGGAGGGCAGGTCCTTCCGCGGAGGGCAGGCCGCGGAGGGCAGGTCCTGCCGCGGAGGGCAGGTCCTGCCGCGGAGGGCAGGCCGCGGAGGGCAGGTCCTGCCGCGGAGGGCAGGCCGCGGAGGGCAGGCCGCGGAGGGCAGGTCCTTCCGCGGAGGGCAGGCCGCGGAGGGCAGGCCGCGGAGGGCAGGTCCTTCCGCGGAGGGCAGGCCGCTTCCATCCGGTGCCCTTGTTAACGTATGGTGTAGTTCACACCAGTTGTGAAGCGCCGCAGCCAGCTCACGCAGTGTAGCAATCGTGACATCTGGTTTTTTTTTTTGTGCGAGCCGAGAGTGTTTTTTTCTTTTACTGTTGAACTATTTTATGAATAAATTGTTTAAATTATGCAAAGTGTTGCATGTATTGTGATGTTTTTCTGTGTCCAGGTCTTTATTGTAAATAACTTACCTGGTTAAATAAAAGTTTAATAAAAAAAAAAAAAATTCTGTGTTAATCCGTGTAGGAGGTTACGTCAAGACACTTGAGAAAATCCAACCAGTTTTAAAAATCTAACCAAATTTTTCCAATAAAATACAACTGTTGAAAAATGCAATCACATTTTTGTATCTAAACAGACTGTAGAGATGAAAATACATTAACCCCCCTTCCCCCCTTATTCATGGGGGTTGGAGACCTCCGCGAATCCGGAGAAACCCCGTCTCCGTCTCACCCCCACAGCTGAAGAATTTCCATTACTGATCCATACTCATGAAAAGCACTTCTGATCGTGCTTTGTAAAAGAACATGGACTATTGCTCAACATAGTTTTTTGGTTTCATAAGAATAGACTGCATACTCCTCATGAGGACCGTCACTCTGTCTCTCTGGGCCTTAAAAAAGCGCACGCTTCCTCCATCAAATAAGTGAGAGAGGCCATCTCTATCCAGAATATGCCGGTTTCATCTACAATAAACAGCTGCTTCTGAGTCAGCTGATGCCATTTCTCCATGCAGGCGCGCCTGTGCGTGGAGCAGAGGGGGTGGTTTTGGGTGTCTAAAAACACAATCAACGAGAGAGAGGGAGAGAGCAGTCGGCGACCAGTCAAGATGGATGATATCAAATGAAACGTAGAAGCTCTAAATAACCACAGCTGAGCAGAAGCGCCTGTCGACCTTCAAAAAAATACGGGTCTGGTCCAAACTGGAGGTGAAGCAGATTCCGCACGTGCGGTCTGACCCCGGTGTTACTCCTATCTGACCTGCTATCCTGGGTCGCTTTAACAAATGGCAGCTTTTCTGCTGGTTACCATTTTATGGGGGAGACGAACACCTTGATGTCTTTTTTTAGAAGGATCAACAAAATAAATTTGGATTTTCTAGGCAACAGAGGTTTTTTCCGTTTTTTTTTGCTCATATTGTATGTCAATTCGTTTGAACTGACAGTTCATTAATACAATTTTATCGATATTCCAGAAAATAAATATACAAACAAATGCCACTTTTGCGAGCTTGCTAAGCTAATGCAGTTAAAACTCAGACTTTATTTCCAAAATTTTTCCCCACGTAGCTTCCAAATGATGCTGGATGAGTTCAGAGAAGATGGATCGAAATCCTGAAGAGGTGGTTGTACACTGAAGCTGGCAGTGTGTGTGATAATTCATGAAGATCATTTAACAGAAAAGTCATTTTTCTGGGGGGGGGGTTGTTTATTAAGTCAAAAATGTATTAATCCTCCTGGGCGGGGCGGGTGGCCCCTGCCATGCTCTCTCCTTGCCCTCCCGCAAGGTAGGCGGTTGGTTGCCTGGAGTGCGGGGTGGGTCTCCCTTGGGGCCCCTGGCTCGTGCCTGGGGATAGGGGTCCCCAGAACTCCTGCCTGGTAGTGGGTTCTTGTCTAGGGGGTTCTCCCAAGGGTGGGGCTTCGCTCTGGGGTCCCTGGTGCGGTGGGGGACTATTCTTCTGGCTGAGCTGGGGCCTGCACTCTCTGTGCTCCACTGCCTCCCTGCTCTCTGGGCCCCCCTGTGGCGGTTCTGCTGCCCCTCATCTGGGTGGCTGACGTGACTGCCTGGCAAGGAGAATTCCTCTGCTATATCGTGTGGATGTCAGGGGGGCCCTGGCTACTGCTGCTGCTTGAGCAGGGGGGTCTTTGTTTGGGGACAACTGAGTACTCTCCCTCTTTTTACATTCCATCCTCATCCACCTCACCTGAGCGCAGGTATCAGCTAAACTTTGATTAAATACCATGTGTGACAGAGTGAAATGCTTCACATGTGTTGGTTTGTAAGCAGAAGTTTGAACTGTAGTTGTATTGTGCACATGTTGACAAGTTTGAATGTGAGGACTGCTGGAGCCATCAGGTATGTTTATAGCATTTGTATGCGTGGACAGGCCCCGCCCCTTTTGACTAACATCTAAACCTAAAAGTAATGTCAGGTAAACATCCATTTCTGTTCTTGCCTCTTTTCTGTCCAGTCCAAAAAGTAAAAAATAAGATAAATACTACTAAAAATAATAAAAGTCAAGTTTATCCTGAATTACAAGAGGAATTTATACAAATATACACAGTGTCAGAAGATTTACAGCCCCCATTTTGTAATTTGACTCAATTTACAACAACTGTTTGCTCAATGTGATCATGTACTATAGTGTATGTAAATTTTGGTGAGTTTTGAGGATGAAACGGGGCTCAAACGTTCCCTCAAGGGTGCAGTAAGAAAGAATGAAGTGTAAAAACAATCCGGTCCTTCAGTCCAGAACTGCTGCGGGACAGAATACCTGACAGCAGCAGGTAAAGACTCAACCTCAAAAACGTTACAAACGAGAAAAAAACAAGCCAAAAACATGTTTGTGGAGGGTTTAAGTTCAACAGAAAGCTCCTCAGGCTGTTTTAACCTGGTGCCTCTTCAGAGACAGTCTTGACACCATGGCTGTACTTTAGGTCTGTTATGGAAAACGGTTGTGAAACTCAAACTTTAACTCTGAGCGCGAAAGGATCTCTTTATCGCTCTGAACCCAGCAATGAGACGTACATGCAACATTACAGTACTGTTGATTTGAAAGGTGGAAAATGTAAATATGGTCATTAAAATGTTTGTTGTGTTTTTTAGTCTCATTATTTTAAAAAGCATTGTTTCTGATTAAATACTTTTAACCACATTAGCCAAACTGCTGATGCTCCTGCATTGGCAGCTCTTCCTGTGAGGATTACAGAGATGTAAGATCAGATGCTACTTACTCCAGACTGTGAGCGTGACGCGTCTCTCAAAGTTTCCATTGGGAAAGGTGGAGATGTGGCAGATGTAGGTGCCCTCATCAGAGTCCTCTGTGATGGGGATCAACAGTGCCGAGTTGGCGGTGGGGTTGCTGCTCTCAAACTTCACCCGGCCGGAGTAACGCCCAAATTCTGGAAAAACAAAAACAGCTTTAGGCTCATTACCTGCAGTTTCCCAAAGCCCAAACAGGCATTATCAAGAGAGATTATTCCCCTTTGGTGAAAAGCTTAAAGTGAGAAAAGAAAATAAATGACTTTTGTGAAAATAAACCGGAGTCGAGAGACGTCACACACACACCCTCCAGACAAATAATACAGGAGCAAAACAACCTCCTTTCCTGCTGTGATCTCACTTCACATAACCCTAATGTTTAAAGCATCAAATAACAGTGGAACCCAACTTTCAGACCAGCAAACCAATCATTTAATCATCTCCTTTTATATACACACTGTTATTTTGTGATGTTATTAATTTATAATGAATTTAATTGAAGATTTCCATAACTTTTGACCAACAAATTCCCTAAAATCTGTTTGGCGTGAAGCGTCTTAAATTAATCTCGAAGTATAAATGAAGGCTTTAGCTGTAAATCCAAAGAGAGTCTGAATAAAAAAATACAACCGTTTGGATTTTGCAACATTTCCTTCAACCTTTTGCTGAAACTTGCTTTATTGTTTTTAGGGCAGAGAACTCTGTAGTTTGCAGTTAGATTAATATTTTTCCTGAATGAATGTCTGAGGAGAAACTTTAATAGGGAATGTTAAAAACAAAAGAAGCAAAAGAAGGTGTAATTCCACATTCTTAACAGTTGAAACATGACAAAGTTCATATTTAATTAAATATTAGAAACTTTAAGCAGCCAGGTGGAGCTGAAGAAGCAACATCAGCAAATTAATTTACCGTTACTGTAGTTTAACAACAAAAAGAAGCGTTTTAAATCAATCTAAATGTTTAACACTGATGATTCCTTCGGTGATATGAATAAATAAAGCTAAGTTTTGTCCACATCTGTGATGCAATGTTCACTTACTGATATTCAATCAAAACTGTTGGTGTTTTTACACTTGAACATATGAAAACGGAGCAAACATTCGTGTCCAAGCAGTAGAAAAACTGAGCACAGGGAAGGTTTTCTCTACTTGATTTGCCCCAAATGTTCTGCAAACATGTTGAGCTCATTTACCTGTGTGGCCATCAGTGAAATGGGCTGTAATGACTTGTTCCTTGTTGCCACCGGGGAGCTCCTTTTGCCAGGAGACCTGCACCACTTTCTGCCCCTCTCCCTCTTTATATTGGCATGGAAGTCTTGTCTGAGATTCTGTCAAGGAGCGCAAGAAGGTGACGGGTTCAAGAGGCTCAACAAAGTCCCCCTGAACGCATGACGCTGCAGAGAAAAGAGAATCAGGATCAGTCATTTCTACTAAAACATTCATTTTCAGTTTGATCACATATGAAACTTCTCTAAATTGTTTTGGTCTGTTTAACTTGAAAACAACAAGTTTGTTTAGTGGATGACCAACACGAGTGTTGCCAGTTTGCTTAACCTGCTTTCCTTCTTTTATAGAAACAGAGAGCATACAAAGAGGCTAAAAGAGGGAGGGTTAGATAAAATTATTCATCACATCAGAAAATAAACAGAAACCTGATGAGGGAAGTCTTTCTGAAAAGCACACGTGCCGTTTGCCTGCTTTCTTTATGCAGCCTTTTACCGTCACAAAGAAAGGAGCTTTTGTATTAATCCACATTTCCCTATCGATAAGTGAACACACTCATCGCCTTTGTTACAATCGTCGGATCTGTTTTACACACAAAGAGGTTTTTTTATTTTTTCCGACTGACATTTCTATAGGCTAGAACTACGCCTACATTTTTTCCAAACAGGGCAGCCTTCTATTTTTAGGATCAAACACAGCTTAAAGATTGTTGTGACAACAGTTTGCAATCAATAATTAGGGAAATGAAAGTAAAAAACAGTCATATGTTTTAACAAGGCACACATTTTAGTCTAACAAACTAATTGTGGTCATCATAACCGAAGTAGTGCTGCCAAAAATGATTATTTTAATAGTCGACTAATGCTGATTATTTTTCCTGACTAGTCGACTAATCAGTCATGAGCAAACTGGATGTAAAGCACACATCTTAACCATCATTAGCTTTAAACTCACTAAAAACTAGATAAATAGTATTAGCTTGGATAATGCTGGTGTGAATGCTGTCAGGTGAATTTGGCAACAGAGGATGCTGAAATTGATGGTAAGTAAGTAATATTTATTTCTATAGCACTTTTCTCAGACATTAGTCACAAAGTGCTTTACAGAGCAGGGGTGAAAAAGACTGAACAAATATGGAAAAGAGACACATAAAATACAAAACATTTAAAAGTACATAAAATTAAACATTACAGTCAGCCAGAGAAAGCGCCAATCTGTGGGGCTGAAAAGCTTGATCATAAAAATGGGTTTTGAGTTGAGTTTTAAAAACATCAATAGAGTCCAGTGAACGTAAAAATGGGGGGAGTTCATTCCATAATCTGGGTGCAACTGCTTTAAAAGACCGGTCCTCCTCTAGTTTTAAGATTGATGGCCAAAAATGCCCAAATTGATGGCTAAAAAATATCTAAAAATGGTGAAGTTGATTGCTGAAATCACTGTAGCTAACAGCAGCAAAAGGCTGAAGCTGATAGCTAGTTAAAATATTAGCTAAATGCCAAATCGGCCTAAAAAACTGAAAAATCCCAAATTAGCCAAAACAGCTAGCATGTAGCTGAAATGCTAGCTAAACTCCAAAATAGCTTAAAAAAAAAAAGCCAAAATAGTCCAAAAAGCTAGCATAATACCATTAAAATGTATTTAACTTCACTACACTCCGACTCCATGTATTATCAAGTAACAAATAATCAACTATTAAAATCATCCGTCGTCGATTAGTCGACTAATCGTGCCAGACCTAAACTGAAGTGAGGCCTGTGTTTGCATCACAACTTCAACAGAGTTGATTCAGAGAGCTTAAAGGTTGGAAATGGGACCAAAATGTACAAAACCAAAGTTTGTGTTTTAAAAGGCATCAAACCTGCATTCAGCCTCCAGAAAAAGCTTTTGTAAATGTTTTTAAAATTATCACATGTTTTCCAGCATGAGTCACATTCAGCAAGATTTTGAAAAATAAAGATCAAGATAGAACTTTGTTGAGAAGAATTTGATCATTGTGAACTTATGAGAGAGAAAGATGGTTTGGAAACCTTTGAAGATGAATTGTGACAGAGAGAGAGTCACAACATGACTGACCTGTTAGCATCGTAACACTGACGTGACGTTCACACTGGCCTTAGCAACGTGCGCTCAAGCGACCACTTTCAATGAAGTCCATTGTAAACGCATGTAGAAGGTGCATTTCGGGCTGCCATGTTCAAAACTTTCCCGCGTCTACTACGCAAGTTTTTGAAGTCCGTTTCCTCCCTTTTGAAAACCATTGATTGAAAGTTAAACCAGTTGAACTTCGACCAATCAGGGCCTCGGATTTGGTAGCAACGTGTGAATGTTGTTCCTTTGGATTCATACATTGGAATAGAGATGTGAAGGTAAACTCATGAGATTTGCACCAAGCCTCTTCCAGCTGCAGGTACGTGCACGAGTATCAGGCAGCACCGGTACAGTGTGAACACCACACGCTGAAAGCTCAGAACCTACGTTCATTCACACAGTCTTCTAATTTTAGACGCTTTTAATTTGCAATTCAAATTCAAGGTTAACCACCACACAGAAACGCTGTGAACAGAACATTAAACATTGTGTTTGTTACATAAGGAAGTTCAACACATTTCTTTAAAGTCCCACTACAGCTGTATTTTTATCCATTTTAAAACCGTTGCATGATTATGTCTCGTTTTTTTAAAGACACATTTTCTGCTGCAGGACTTCATCAGAAATGAATCTTAATTGTGGAGTGGAAGTAATCCTATATCCCAGCATTCTTTTGTTTACACTCTCTCGCGCTAGCTTACAGCCCCTCACAACGACAAGCTAACATTAGCAGTGCGAAAAACCCAATATTGGAGTTATCCAGCTGAACATAAAATACTGATTTATTTGTCTGCAAGTGAACGCATTAGAATGAAGCAAAGCACCAATCACTGTTACCGAGTAGAGCTGCCACGATTAGTCTACTAATCGATGATTAATGAATTATAAAATAGCCGACTAATTCAATCGTTGATTAATCGTTACTTTATATTACATGGAGTTTGAGTGTAGTAAATTTGAAAGTTATGTTGGGATTATTATAGCTTTTTGGACTATTTTGACATTTTTTAGGTTATTTTGGAGTTCAGCTAATATTTCAGCTACATGCTAGCTGTTTTGGCTAACAGGCTTATTTGGAATTTAGCTAGTATTTCAGTTGCATGCTAGCTATTTTGGCTAACATAGGCTTTTTTGTTTTTTAGACTATTTTGAAGTTTAGCTAATATTTCAGCTACATGCTAGCTGTTTTGGCTAACAGGCTTATTTGGAATTTAGCTAGTATTTCAGTTGCATGCTAGCTATTTTGGCTAACATAGGCTTTTTTGTTTTTTAGACTATTTTGAAGTTTAGCTAATATTTCAGCTACATGCTAGCTGTTTTAGTGACTCCATTTTTTCCCTTTCATTTTTTAAGCCTAATTTGGCATTTAACTAATATTTGAGCTGAATACCGTCCTCAGCGATTTCAGCAATCAGCTTCAGCATCTTGAATTGTTAGCACTAGCATCTTCAGCGGCCAAATTCATCTTACAGCATTCACACCATCCAGTTTGTGCATGACCCGATTAGTCGACTAATCTGAGAAAATAGTGATTAGTCGACTATTAAAATAATCGTTTGTGGCAGCACTATCACTGAGTCACAGCCTTCTAATTATGGGTTTTCATTAGCTCCTGATCCAAAACGATTTGAATAAAAGAGCAGTTTTAATCCTCAATTATTGTATATACGTCTGTTATGAAATAAAAATGTTACAATTATACATTATACAATATTTCATTGAAGTTTAGGACCCTCGTATTCTTTTTTTTTGTCATTAAATCGTTTTCCTCAGGATTTGTGCACCATTACAATGACTGGATCTGTGTGGTGCAACGTTCCCATCAGAGCTGCTGATTAATGGCAGACTTTGTAAAGGTGGTGAGACATGCAGCCGTGGGACAGACAGGCGTGAGAGAGGACCATCTACAACTCAAACAGGAAAAGCCAAACATCTGACCTTTGATTTCTGGGATAAATCTGTTTTTTTCCCTGATTTCAGTGGTTACTGATTCACAAGTTGAATTAATGATTACAGAGATGCCACCACGGGTCATGGGCCACCACAAACCCTTCACGTTCAGGGAGCAAGGCCGACGAACGAAAATATGTCTGGGAAAAAGAACTACAGCATTTCTTCAGCCGAGGGTGTGTGAGAGGGAACCAACAGCCAAAAGCAGAGCACTAAACAGACTTAAGACAAACATTAGTTCAGTCACAATGCAGCCAGACAAGCTTTTCCTGCTCACGGAGGACGGGAGTCACTTTATCACGCCTCTGTTTGACAGTGAAAATAATGGCCTGATAAGCGCATTTGCCCTTCTCAGTGAAGCGGCGCCGAGTTTCAGCTGTTCCAGCGACTCATCGCCGCAAAACGTGCAAACACACCAGATGGAGTGGCATTTGAGGCGCAAGAGCGGCGCTGACCAACGTCTTGCAACTTATCTTCAGGAGAAGAATGTGCAGGAACCACATTCTCCTGAGCAGCTCACGTTTCCACACCTGCTGAGATCTCAGAGCCACTGAAGCCGTGTGATGACAGTGTCTGATTTGAAGGCTCCAACGTGCAGTTTCGGGCTTCTCGTGGGACTCGGCAGGGTGAACCCCGTCCTGACAAACAATGCGGGCTGGGAAACAATGACACTCAAGTGTGGCTAAAAGATTAGAAAAGGCTAAAGACACGTTTACTCGACTTCAGCCACATCTCATTCTAGTCTGGTGGTGTTTTTAACCTGTTTTTGTGACATTTTTCTGATGGAAGACAAAATTCATTGAGTATGGTTTCTAATTTAAATCACTGAATAAAGAGCAGGTGAAAAGTTCTGTTTGAAAATAAAAGGAATTGTGATGTAGAAAATACAAACTAAGTCAGGCCACAGTCTCCTGCTCTGCTCCATTCTGATGCATCCACACTGTCAGACAAATAGATCCATGAACGTCTTTGTTTTCCTCATCTGAGCTGGAATCTGGATCTAAACTTGCACAGATACGGCTCATCGTTTTGCTGCACTGCTAATGTTGGGTTGGGGGTGTGAGGGGCCGCAAGTAATATTGGCAAAAGTCTGGCGATACAATACGTATCATGAGACACGTGTCACAATACAATACATATCACGATAAATCCCAAGACAATACCAGACAATATTTAACCAATTTTTTTCAAATAATACACATTTTTTTGCTAAAGTAAAACTGTAAACTTCATGTTATTTGCACTGCAACTGTATCAAAACTGTTCCCTTCACCCGAGCAAATTCATGATGTTTTTCCTTTGGTAAATGAGGAAATATTTAAGTGGAAAACAGAAAAAAGACCAAACTGCATGTTTGATTTTAAACATTTGCTTGGTAAGTATTTTAGATTGATACAAGTAACGTATTCCAATATTTCACTGAATCGATATTTTCTTACGCCCCTGACTGTAAGCTAGCAGGAGAGCACATGAACAGATGGGTAACAGGAAGAGGGGGTGGAGTTGCTCTGCAAAAGTCCCGCCCACAACTGAGAAGTGAATTTGTAATGAACTCCTGCTTCTATGCTGAAAATATGTCCAAGACAAAAACCACACAGGTTTTCAATTTGGGTTAAAGACATAAAAATAATTAAAAGACGACTCAGAACGCTTTTACAACACATCAAAAGATGATCGGACTTTAAACGGTTTAAAATACTTGAATAAGGACTTTATAACAAAGTGATGAAAGCGACGCGTTTCTTCTTGTAGCAACAATAAGGAATCCAAATGAATGAAAACTTCAACTCATAACAGTTTCTTATTTTTAGTAGTAAGTTTTTACTATGGTTTGTTTTAAGCTACATGTGTCAAAGTCAAGGCCCGCGGGCCGGATCCGGCCCTCTGGGTACTTCTATCCGGCCCTCCAGATCCTTTTATTTTACAGTTATTAACGGCAAAATATTATCTTGTGCTCATTTCTAATTTACTTGACAAAATATATTTTTATAGAGAGTAAAATATTGAAAGTTATTTAAGGTTTAAGTTAAATAATATTCCTGCATTTTTATTATTCATAATGATGTTAAAAAGTTACGGTTTTAAAGTTTTAAAAATGGGGATTCTGCTAGATTTTTGGATTATTTTGGTCTTTACTAAGATTTTAGGCTGCTTTGGAGTTTTGCTAATATTTCAGCTACATGCTAGTCGTTTTGGCGAACCCAAGTTTTTTTTTTTTGGTTTGTTTTTTTTAGGATAATTCGTCATTTAGCTATCAGCTTCTGCGTTTTCAGCTATCAACGTTTTCAGCTTCAGCGATTTCAGCATCTTAAGCTATCAGCACTAGCATCTTCAGCTGCCAGATCCAGCTTTCAGCGTTCACACTAACATTATCACAGGTAATTCTGTATATGTTCATAATTACGTTAAGAAGTTACACTTTTAAAGTTTTAAAAACTTTGTCTATCCTGTTCGGCCCACGACCTAAAAAGTGTTTTGTATTTTGGCCCCCTGTGCGGTTGAGTTGTACGCCCCTGTTTTAAGGTATGAGCGCTGCACTGACCAGGAAGCACTTTTAACTTCATCGTACCGGTGACGATGACAAATAAAGATCTATCACTGCCTCAAACCTTCACACAGATCCTGAAAATGGAGGAGGAAGCTGCAGAGAAACGACAGACTTCCCGGGCAGCTGTACCTTCAGCTTGAACCATAATTAAGACCGTTAATGCTCATTTGTTCTCCCTATAGTTAAGGCTGGAAAAGCATATTAAAGTCTGGACCAAACAGGAACACAACGATGGAAATGACAGTAATGCACTCCAGAAATCCTGAGTGTGGAGGCAGACCTGAAGGTCATCAACACTTTTAGGCTTCAGGGTGAAAATGATCATTTCAGACTAATTCACAGTGAAGAAGTAGAGGTCATATCTGGAAAAATGAGCCTAAAAAGGAGGAAAACTTCTCTAAAAATGACTTCAAATAATCAAACTAAATCTGTAAGAGGAAACCATGAGAGTAAACAGTTTGGAAGTAAAATGATTTCAAAGAGACCAGGAAAATGTTGACTTTCATTCTAAGTAAAGGAGTAGAATATTCACAGCCACACATTGTATCACTAGAATCTCTCAGTAAAATCTTTATGAGAAACACAGCACAACAGGGGTGCATTTTTTTTAATTATTCTTTTTTTATATCACGTAGGTTGAACCAGGTGTTCTTCAGGAACAGAAAACTTACCTGTCAGAAAAAGCAGCGCCAGAACCGCCGCTGGTATCCGGACCGACTCCATCTACAGTCCCAAAATGAAGCTTCAAATGCGGATTCAAGCGTTCATGACCGGCGCGGAGCCTGCACGCGCCTCGGTCACCTGTTCTACAGGTGTTTCGACTGAGTCACGCTGCTGCTGCTGCTGCTGCTGCTAACCCCCCTCTCCCTCACTGCAGGAGCTGCAGAGACTCAGACAACGTTCGCTTCATGATTCCAGATCAAACGAGAAGGAAAAACGGAATAATAAGAACGATAAATGATCGAAATGACTGACAGAGCGAGTCTCTCTTCAAACGCAGAGCCTCCCGCGTGACGCCGACAGCCTGCGCTGCACTCACTGTTTGAGCAGCTACACCTGGGGGCTGGACACGCCCACTAATCAAGAGGACACGCCCACAGGGCGGCTCCAGATGACACTAATTTCCCCCTGCTTCTTTATTCTAAAACAATTTATTAACAAATGTGTTTTGGATGGAAGTTCAAAATGATATTGGAAACATAACTAAAGAAACTGGTAAATATATTTAGATAAATAAATGACTCTGGGTTAAATCAATGATTAAGCAGACAAAATTTGGATTTTTATTACACAGTTATTGACAAAATGTCCATATTCATAAAACCATTTTTGAATGAAATCAATCATTACTGTAACATCATTAAACAACTTCAGAACAAACAGGCAAATTAAAATATATATAAATTTTACTATTTAAAGTTTATTGAATCCCAAAGGTTTTTGGATTGATGTTTCTGTTTTTTCATGTATTATTTATGTTGAGGATTTTTGTTTTTTTTATTTTCTGCAATTAGTACACATTTTGATTCCCCCCGAGACATTCACTTTGCTGTTATATTATGTTGTTTGATTAAAAAAATATATATATATATTAATTAAGACTTTTTCTTTTAACATTGAAACCACTCTCTTGTGTGGAAAACAGTGAAAAATCTTTAAATTTGAATTTAAAATAGAAAAACAAAAATAAAAAAAACACAAAAACAAAAAATACAAAAACAAACTAACCAATATTTTGAGAACATGTAAAAAAGACTAGTATACAAACATTTTAGAACAAAACAAATCAAATACTAAAGGAATCTGGGAAGTATTGAACAGTGTCATTAGAAAACACAAAGAGAAAACAAATTATCCAGACTCTTTAATAAGTAGAAACGAAATATGCAACAATATTCAAGACATGACAAAGGAATTTAACGAGTATTTTGTAAAAATAGGACCAAAGTTAGCTGACGAAATAAATCATACAAATAAATCGGAAAAGGAAACTGCAGAACACCACATAAAGAGAAATCCAAACTCGATCTACTTGAGACCTGTGGAAGCAAAAGAAATTCTAGAAATTGTCAAACAATTCAAAAACAAAACATCTACAGACTGTAATGGAATTAATATGACAGTAGTAAAAAAAGGTAATTGACGCCATTGTTGACCCGCTAACCTACATCTGCAATTTATCCTTTCAAACAGGTACGTTTCCAGAAAAAATGAAAATAGCTAAAGTAATTCCATTATACAAATCAGGGGACAAACATCAACTCACGAATTACAGACCAGTGTCCTTACTCTGCCAATTTTCAAAAATACTGGAAAAAGTATTCCTCACAAGGCTGGAAAATTTTGTTGAAAAACATAAGCTAATGTCCGATGATCAATACGGTTTCAGAAAAAACAGATCAACTTCTATGGCAATAACGCAACTAACAGAGGAAATTACAAATGGCACAGACAATAAGGAGTTCACAGTTGGAGTGTTCATCGATTTGAAAAAGGCTTTTGATACCATCGATCATAACATTTTAGTTAAAAAGTTGGAGAGATATGGAATACGTGGAGGCCCAAAGTGCTTCACAATCACACATCAATGGCGGTTCTGCATCCAAACACTGGCGCCAACCTGTAACCATCATCAGATTATAACGTGGGATTCAGTTCTTGCCCAAGGACACTTCGACACAGTATTTCTAGTAATCAAACCGATGATCTTCTGATCTGAGGCTGACCACTCTACCTCTGCACCACAGCATTTTTGTTACTTGATACTTTATATTAGTGATATGAATGGAATTATAGCAACTTCTTGAATGAATCATATTAGTGGTGGGATTATGTAAATGAACTTCTTCATCTTTCTTTCAAGCAATGAATCAAACTAATTATTTTGTTTAATGGATTTAATGTGTGTGTTGTATGTATAAGTGTAAATACGAGCGATTAATGTTAAGAAGATAACCTCATCTTTAATATACTATATTTTATAAGAAATGTATGACCTGAAGACTCATTCTTATCACCTTTTGATCTATTTTCAAAGCCTTTCCAGTGATCTTTTAATTAGGATGATGCAGTTTTTGGCCAAAATAATAAAGAACTGTTGTTTTCTAGGACATAGTTTCTGCAGGAGTTCATTAGAAATCCCCCTCTGAGTTGCAGACAGGACTGAGAAACCCCGTTCCCTTTTCAATTTCTCATAACCCTGACCTAGCATTAGCAGTGCAACAAAAATGGTGAACGACATTGAAACTATCCAGCCAAACAGCTTAGATCCAGATCATGGATCTATTTGTCTGCATCAGAATGGAGCAGAGCCGGAAGCTTGTCCAGCGTATTTTCAACATCATAAATGAGCTCTTTTCTTTTTCAGTCTTTTCTATATCCCATTTTTTTTAAAGAAACCCTCAGAAATGGTATTTCAAGCCAAATTTTCTTGATTTATGTCCTCCATTGACAGAAAAATGCCACAAGACCATGTTAAAAACACCAAATCAAATCAAGTTTTATCTCTAAGAAGTGCTTTTAATGCATCGTAGCAAAAACAGACAATAAAACAAACAAACTAAGAGACAAAAGGCTTGACTTTGTTGTGAGGAAACAAAACATCAGCAAAAGGTTCCACACCAAAAAACATCATTTTCCTCAGAGTGGGTCTTTAATGTCCTCGATCTATATATCTATGTTTGTTTTGGTTTGTTTGTCTGTCCAAAGTGTCCTTGGGTAAGACACTGAACATAGTAGCTGGTGTGTGAAAGTATGAATGGGACTGTGACTGTAAAGCACTTTGGATCTTAAAGTAATGTAGAAAAGTGCTTTTTAATCGCAGCTCTTCAAAAATAAACTACTGCACAAACTAAGAAAACTGTCTTGACAACTAAATGCTTCACTTTTCAGAAAGGAAAAAGTCTTTTTTGCTGCCATTGTGACAACCTGTCTATTATGATTACTTAGCATAAGATCTAGACTTTTCCTGGAGTCACTGAAAGCACCACCAGTAGAATGAGCGGTTTTGTTGTCCTGTTTCCAGAAATAGCTTCAGTGTTATCTGAGATTGTATTATGTCAGTGATTTTTCCTGTTGACGCTGTCAGCTACAAACAACAATAAGCAACTTTCAGAGTATTTCTGAAGACATGGAGGATGGATCTCAGCAGCTTTTGTTCCCCTGCTCAGCAGAAACAGCCCGTGTGTTCTCCTGTTGCCCTCACCTCATCACCTGGTGGTGTTTCATGGTTCCAGATCAGTTCTTCTGATTCCTCCGTTGCATTTATACTGAAGTCTGCAGGCGGCTGATACGCTGGTAGAGGAGTCGTATTGAATGACTTGCTGTGTGGAGTGGAGGTCTTTTTGCCAGCAGTAACGTTTTCACCAGACGCTTTACTTCACAATAAAAGACTTCTTTCAGTTCAAAGGTGAAGTCGGTCTGTGACTTGATGTGTAACTAAACATTTGACCACACAGAGCTACATGCCATGACCTCGTTTGAGGTTCTGTTGTAAAAATCTATTTATGAAATTATTAGAAAATATGTCATCACAAAACATTTTGAAAAACATAAGATTTTTCTTTATTTTTTCCTTTTTCCATTATTATAAATCCACTCAGGTCATCGAGCATTTTATTCAGCAGAAAATGCAGGTCCTGAATGGGTTTGTCTGCTGTTTCTGTGGTGACGCCTCCTGTGTTTGCCAACATTGGCTTCGGTGGGGACTCAGTGGCTTAGCTCGCTATGCTATACCAGCTCAGTGGCCTTGTGGTAGAGTGTCCGTTCTGATATTGGAAGGTCATGGGTTCAAGTCCAGGCCGAGTCATACCAAAGACTGTAAAAATGGGACCCAGTGCCTCCCTGCTTGACACTCAGCATTAAGGGGTTGGATTGGGGGGTTAAACCACCAAATGGTTCCCGAGCGCGGCTGTGTCTGCAGCTCACCGCTCCCTTAGGGGATGGGTCAAATGCGGAGAACAAATTTCGCACACCTAGGTGTGTGACAACAAATGGGACTTTAACTTTATGCTAGCTTGCCTCCCTGTGGCGTAGCATGCTAGCAAGCTCGGCTGTAGCGAGCTATGCTGTATCAAGTTAGCGAGCTCAACTGTAGCTAGCAAGCCAGCTCCGCTATAGCAAGCTCCGCTGTATCGAACTTCGCTGTATCAAGCTAACAAGCAACAAGCTCTGCTGTAGTAAGCTCTGCTAGCTAACAAGCTCTGCTGTATCAAGCTAACAAGCTCAGCTGTAGTAAGCTCTGCTGTATCAAGCTAGCAGGCTCCACTGTAGTGAGCTCCGTTGAATTGAGCTAGCAGGCTCCGTTGTAACGAGCTCTGCTGTGTTGAGCTAGCGAGCTCCGCTGTATCAAGCTAACAAGCTCCATTGTAGCGAGCTCCGCTGTATCAAGCTAGTGAGCTCCACTGTAGCAAACTCTGCTAAATCGAGCTAGCGAGCTTCGTTGTAGCGAGTTCCGACGTATTGAGCTAGCGAGCTCTACTTTATTGAACTGCGCTGTATCAATCTAACAAGCTCCGCTTTAGCAAGCTAGCTAGATACTTCAGACAATGCTGCAAACACAGGTAGGCCACCACAGAAACTACAGACGAACCTATTTGGGACCTACAATTTCTGGCCACTTTTAAACCACATGGGGCCTACTTGTTCTTGTTTGCTGGATCACAGTATATAAAAAAAGAAATTTAAAATAAAAACATTTTTCTGCAAGTTCATCCTACGTCCATCCTCGTTACAGGCAGCGGTCAGTCGTCTTGAACGACAGATAAGAAACGAGAACGTCTTCACGGAAGACCTAAATGTTAACACTCACAAAACCTCAAACTTCAATATTTCTAAGTAATCTGACAGAGAGATTTGAAGCAGACAGGAAATGTGTTTGTCTTTTTTGTGACACAGGAAGGTCTGCTTTGCACCTCGACACACCCACCCAGACCAAAAATGACTGACACAGAAATGTATTTGCCTGAACTGCGAGTCAATATTTGAGGATTAGTCTGTCCTCATTTCACGAGTTACTGAATTAAAAAAAAATCTTTCCACTTTAATCATCCTGAAATGTGTAGCAGTCTTCAAAAATGTAGTTTCCTCTTGACTCTGAGACTTCCTCACTGAAGTCCTGACGATGAAAACCTAATGAAGCTTTGAGAGCCGGTTTGTTTCATCAAACAGTCCAACTATAATTATTGAAGTGGAAGTTTAACACTTTCACCATAAGAAGTTAAACCATCACTTTTACTTTACCTAATATAATATACCCAATAAAAAGTATTTGTCATAAACAATATATCAAAATATGACAACACATGATTAATTATAGGTTTCTTTTATTTTCAACTGTGGTTCATGTAAGAAAATGGAAAATAGAAGCATAGGAGGATCCAAAATACATGTTTAAAAAAGAAGGGAAAATAAGGAATTCGAGAAGAAAAAACTCCTGAAAAATAAAAATAATGACACTGGAGAATTGGTCTTTGGTCCATCCATTCCTGGGACATGTATGACTTTACCCAGAGACCCATGGTACTCAGAAAAGAAATTGGAAATCGTGTAAATACTTTTGCTCGGGTGAAAATCACCCGTCGATAGAGCTTTAGGGTTAAATAAAGCTCATGGAAACAGGAAACACACTTCTGCTTTCATGGAAAGCGATGAAAGCAGCTGTGAGCGGAGTAGAGGACAGAAAAAAAGACTGACAAAGTCCTGATTAGTAAGCTGCAAAATTAATTTAATGGTTATTGCACAAATGACAAAGAGATTAACTTCACAAACAGACAGTAAAGAGATTCAGCACACATTGGGGGAAGTTGGTTTCCTTGCTCGGCATCTTCCTGCGCTCATCACACCGCTAACTTTTTATTCGTCCTGACGGTGTCGTACGTGTCAGCGCTGGGGGAGGTCAGACCCTGCAGGACACAAACAGCAGCCTTTGACGCAAAATCTACAAAACACTCGCGAGTGTGAACATTTCCTGCTCCGAGCGTAGGTGTGATTCTGTGGCAGCCAGCTCTTCAGAAGAGCAATTTACAAAGAAGGCAGACGAGAAGGGTCCTTTACCATCCACTGTGCGGCAAGCCGGCACTTTCCCCTCATGTGCCCCCTTTAATGTCTTTTTAAGCATTAGAATGATAAGTCTCACCGCATAGATGCCTCCCTCAGCGGGCCGCTTCTGTCGGATGGAAACACACAGACAAACGCCTTTCAGCAGCAATCATTTCACAAGGCATGCATCAGACCACAACTCACTGCCTAACTGTCCGATTTTTTTTTTGTTTTAAGCCGTATGAGTAATATCCCTGAGTTCAGAAAAGCTGCAGGAAGTGGAACTTTAGAAACTCAGGTGGAAAGTGGGGCAGAGAAATGTTCTAGATAGATGAAGCGTCTTGGTGGTCAGCTTCTGTTCGCAGGAAATGGTCGGAGGAAGTTGGCTCTAAAAAAGTCGATGGTGCAACTCTACAAGCAATGACTTTCAAAGCTCAGATTTTATCTAAAAGAAGACAGATGCTTTAATTTACCTCAAGATGTCGGGTGGGGGATTTTTTGTCGGAAGTTATCTGTCGATAATAAAACAAACACATTATTAAGTTGCTGGAAAAGTGCAGAAATGTTGTCAAATTTGAATACTTTAAGTAGATCATGAGTGTTTGTATGATAGCAGAAGAGTTTTACCTTCAGTCTGAAGTACAGGACAGTGAGGATGATCCCGTAGAGGATGAGAAATCCATCCAGCACGTAGCATCCCATCATCCCCGACATGGTTTCTGTGCGCACACGGAACGAAACCTTCTTTCTAGTCGAAACACAAACACATCCCAACTTCTGATGATCCACCAAACCACCGTCTTCAGTCTGGACCACGGCTGACGGCGCCGACCGTCGGGGACGGGACTCACCTGCGGGTAAGGTTAGGTGTCGTCTCTGCTTTGCTGCTCCCTCGACGGCTCTCAGCAGGATGTCGAACTCTGAGGAAGACTGAGCCGCTGCAAACAGGAAGTGAGAGGCTCTCTGTCCGTTTTGAAGCTGCAAAACAACTCTTTCTTCACCACCACCACCCTCCCGTCAGAGCAGTTCCCCTAAAGCCAAGGCCCGGGGGCCAAATCCGGCCCTCAGGGTAATAATATCCGGCCCTCCAGATCATTTTATTTTATTGTAATTAAAATAATGATTTTGACAAAATACATTTTTATGGAGAGTAAAATATTGAAATTTATTTAAGGTTTAAGTTGATTTATTCTGGAATAATATTCCTGCCTTTTTATTATTCATAATTATGTTATAAAGTTATGGGTTTAAAAGTTTAAAAACTGGCATTATGCTTTTTGGACTATTTTGACAATTACTAAGATTTTTTAAGTCTGTTTTGGAGTTCAGCTAATATTTCAGCTGCACACTAGCTGTTTTGACTAATTTAGTTTTTTTTAAAAAGTAGTTTTTTAGTCTGTTTTGGAGTTAGGCTAATATTGACATGCTAGCTATTTTAGATAATTTTGTTTTTTTTTGCTTGTGTTTTTGGCTGTTTTGGGTTTCAGATAATATGTCAGCTACATGCTAGCTATTTTGGCTAATATAGGCTTTTTTTAAAAAAAAAAGTTTTTTAGGCTGTTTCTGGAGTTAGGATAATTTTTTACAGGCTAGCTGTTATGGCTAATTTGGCCTTTTCTTTTTTTTTTTTTTTTTTTTTACGATTTTTTTAAGTTTAGTTATTTTTTTAGCTACATGCTAGCTGTTTTGGCTAATAAGTTTTTGTTTTTTTTCATTTTTTAGGGATATTTTGGCATTTAGATAATATTTTAGCTGGATATCAGCTTCAGCATTTTAAACTATCAATTTTAGCATCTTCAGCAATCAATGACAAATTCCGTTTACAGCATTCACACGAGCATTACCGCAGGTAATGCTATATATCTAGTTTATACTCATGTCGAAAACTTATGATTTTAGAGTTTTAAAAGTTAAGTTTGAGAGTGTTCAATAAATGTTTATATTTTTTGGCCCGCGACCTAAGATGTGTTTTTGGATTTTGGCCCTGTGTGACTGACTTTGACACCCCTCCCCTAAAAGCTTTTAAAGAAGTCTCCCATGAAGTTCCCCTGACACTCAGAGATCTTCAGAAGAACTTTTGAAGTAGAATCAAATCCCTTAATAAGAACAATAGTCGAATTAAAAGAAAAAAGACAAAAACCATCTGATAAGAAGGTTTTAATGATGAAAAAGTGTCTAAAACACTATACAAACTACAGTTACAAAAGAGAACACAAACCTACAAATACTTTTTACAAGCCTCCTTTCATTTTTCAATAAAAACATTGCATCATCATAACTTAGGCACCTTAAAAAACGTAAAAAATGCATTCATCTTTACTTGTAAGCATGCATTTTAATAAAAAAAAAAAAGATTTGGGTCATTCAACGAAATGTCAAATAATTCTGGAAAAAAATCTAAAGGGTTTTCAAGAAGCGGTCATCCAGCGCTCAGATATGTGAGACAGAGAAGCCCTTTTGCTTTTTCTCGTCTGCAGAGTAAGGCGGAGTAAAGCTACTTCTCGGGAGGTACAATCACGTCTGGTTTCACGGATATGCTCAGAACAGTGAGGAGTCCGTCCGTCTGGAGTTAAAGCATAGCTGCCTGCTCAGTCTGAAACATGAAGTCGGAATTACAGACTGTTTGCATGGAGAAGGGACACTGAGCATGCTCACTTGGAGCGTTTACAATGTTTTTAGCTAAAAATAGCCCTTATGTTGAATGACTTCATGGTTAGGATTCCATTTTCTTTGCTGTCGTATTTAAGTGAAGTTATGGATTATACCTATATAATACGGAATTTTCCTTTTGAAATAAAGATTCAAGATCTGCGTGGCGTTTTTCTTCTTCAGAATTTAAAAAGTAAGGTAAAAATTGTGACATATTTTATGATGGGAGGCCAGGAGACTTTCTGTTTAACCCTTTAACATCCGAGAAGTTGCAACGACACTTAAATAACTTACTTTTTTAACCGTTACCGTCGCTCCAGCGGATTCTGAAGCAGAGAAAAGCGGCGCTTCAGAATCCGCTGGAGTGACGTTAACAATGGAAAAGCTACAATAAGTCCAAAAAACATCAAAGCTGGAGCTAAATCTCTGGTGTTAAAAAGTTAAACAAAAGCATCGCAAACATTAAAGCAGATCATTTTGATATAAAAAAATCATTTCAAGCGTGAATAAAATGAACCTAAGTGGAAACATTTTTGAAGGTACATCACTTTAAAGAACGAGGCTCAGACTAAAGCTGACGTCTGTGTGACCTGGAGGAATGCTCATCCGCTCTTATTAACAGTCATTTTAAAGGACATACATTGGCTGGCGGAACATATTGCTACATTCTGTATCTTCCGAACAAAGCGGTCCAGTCACGTCGGAGGAGAAGGGCCGAGAGGCAATGGTGCAGCGGAGAGGGGAAGGACTTCACGTCTCCAGTTCAGTGGTTACCACGGGCGATGAGGCAAAAGAGGAAGAAAGGTTTTTACAGTGTGGAGGAGAAAAGGCCTCTTCGTTTCACCGACCACGCCTCGACAGCAGCGGCCATTCTCAACGCTCCTCCTCTTCTTCAACGTTTTCTCATTCCGGCCGGATGCCGTTTCAAACCGAGGTCTCCGACTGCAGCCTCATGACGAATTTGTGGCTCTTGGGGTCGATGAACTCCTCCCCGAGACGCAGGAAGGGCAGGGGCGTCACCGTGACGACCAGGGAGAAGTCCAGCCGCCGCAGGGAGAAGACCAGACCCTGACGCAGGGCCGAAGTCACCGGCTCCTCGCTCACCAAAGTCCACTGGCGCCCCCCGCCGGTCTGCTGCTGGTACTGCATGGTGGGGCCGGGAGTCAGGTAACGCTCCAGGAAAGCCTGACGAGCAAAGCTGGAGGTCATTTCACGGAAATCTACAGTCCATTTAGAGGAAATGGTACAACTTTTGAATCTTTTAACCTAAAAACAGGTTTGTCTGTTACTTGATACCACGATTTAAAAGACAATATTTGTTCATTTTAAAAATCTCTAGACATTTCAACGGATATATAAACCTTTATTCAGCAGTTTCTAAAGCAAAAACAGCTAATTGTCTTTAGGGCGCTTTTTTTTTTACCCATTGTTCTTAAAGCGTTAATGTAATTAAGAACATTTTAATATTTTATTTAAAAAATTTAAATAAAAGTAAAAATCCCACATTAATTCTTAAGTCTAGTTTTATTCCAAAGACATTAAAAATAATAAAGGTATGTGTAATATTTTGGTGTTTCTAAGAGTTTGTAGCAGTGCTGTAATGAAATGAATAAATTCATTAAAGGGTAACCAAACCCTAAATTAACTTTTTGTGTTTGTTGACCTCTTTAAATGTGGCTGTCTGTTGGTCATTGACAATTTTTTGAAAAATTAAAATAAACTTGACAAGAAAATTTGCATTTTAAGCAGTACTTCAAATAGGTTTGTGTGAAGTACTTAATATGTTATATTAAATATATGTCCCGAAGATTTTCCAAACATTATTTTAAGATTTTACCTGTTTTTTTTTTTTTACTTCTTACTGATGGGAAAAATGATCTAAATCATGAAATGATCCAAACTGTGAGTTTAGTGATCTGTTACACCACTACTACAAAGCAAGCTCTGATTTTTAAAATGGTTTATCTGTTCAAATTGTATTCTGTATTTTATTTTTATTACTTTCTATACTGTCTTTTACCTGTGTTTGATCATTTTAAGTGTACGTCTCGGTCTTAAACTCTTCTCGGTGGGCCAAGGGACTCCAGATGGCATATTTACATTTGTTTTAGTTTTAATTAAGATGAAAACCCTTTCTCGAAAACAGTAAAAACATAAATGCAAATCCATCAGTATAAGTTTAAAACACTTAAATACAATTTAAAAACGACAGAAAACAACAGTTTTCCATGGTAGGGACACAACGGGTACCTCCAATTATCTTATTTTTCAAAGTATAAGTTGGTTATTTTTTTTGCATAGTTTGCCCAGTGGTGCACCTTATATATGATTTAAAAATAAAAATAAATATAGGCTTATTTATTCATTATTTTTCCACCAACACATTAGCAGTTTTTTTCCCCTTAATTACCACTAGAGGGCACTAACTGTAAGTGTGTATTTAAGTATTTTCTACTGAAGAACTGCTGTTCAAAACACACATAGGAGAATTTGATCGTTCTCCTCCTGAACTTTATATTTTTCCTTTTTAAATTGAGACATTATCATTCTTATTTTTATGTTTTTTTCCTCGGACTGATGGAAGTACTGCTGAAAGCGCCATCATTCAGACGCAGCCCCTGCAAGATCTCATGAACCCATGGAGATGTTTTTTTTAGAATTCTTCAAAATAAATTATGCTTCATGTATCGATGAGCGTTTAGTTTATGAACACATTTTTGGACAAACATTCAGCATCAAATCTGAAGAGGCAGCGGACAGGAATTTGACACATAAATCACGTTTAGCGTTAGCTCAGCATAACGGTGAATGGATTTGTTCAGAAGCATCTTATACATGATTTTCTTTTCTATTATGTTTTCCTCTGCTGCTGCAACTTAGACCCTGAATTAACTTGTACTCAAAAAAAAAAAACATCAGTACTCTCTTTTCAAATCAAACATCATGATAAATTCTAAATATCATTTTGTCATCAAAGACTCTGGAGTGTGCAGAGGACGGTGAACCTGCCTTGGGGGTCATGTTATGCGTGATGCAGAACTGCAGGTGTGAGATGATGCTCTCCATGCTGTGGAAGGCCTGCTGCCGCGTGGTCCTCAGGTACTTCTGCATGGCACGCGCCATCGGGGCAAAGATGGCTTGAGCCGCCTCCCGGGGGTCCATCTCCTCTCTGGGGTGTTTGGGAGACGAGGCGGCCTCATCCTTGTGGAGACGCTTGATGTGCGTGAAGGCCTCTTCCACCGCCACCACTAACCTGCAGCACAGCAACAGAACACAGCTTTAATGTGCCCAACGACTGTGGTAAAGGAGTGAAAATGGTGGAGGACGCTAGGGTCAGCAACTTGTATCTGAAAGTAATTTTTAGTATTTTCAAGACAGTGAGTGAAATAACGGAGAAGCCAAGAAAAAGTCAGAGCTAAGGCTGCCACGATTAGCGACCAATTAATGAATAATATACTATTAAAATAATCAACGACCCATTTAACAGTCGATTAGTCGTTACTTTATATTATATGGAGTCAGAGTGTAGGAAAGTTAAAAGTTATAAAGGTATTATGCCAGTTTTTGGGACTATTTTAGCATTCAATTAGGTTTTTTAGGTCATTTTGGAGTGAAGCTAATATTTCAGCTGCATGCTAGCTTTTCTGGCTAATGAAGGCTTTTTTTTTGTTTTTTAGGTTATTTTGGAATTTAGCTAAAATTTCAGCTACATCCTAGCTATTTCTGTTAATTTAGAAATTTTTCAGTTTTTTAGGCTATTTTGGAATTTCGCTAATATTAATGCTGCATGCTAGCTGCTTTGGCTAACTAAGGCTTTTATTCTGTTTTTTAGGTTATTTTGGAGTTTAGCTAATATTTTCCCTTCTTGTTAGCTATTTTGGCTAATTAAGATTTTTTTTCAGCTTTTAAGGCTAATTTGGAGTTTGGCTAATATTTCAGCTACATGCTAGCTACTTTGGCTAACTTAGGCTTTTTTCTGTTTTTTAGGCTATTTTGAAGTTCAGCTAATATTTTAGCTAGGTATCAGCTTCAGTGATTTTTAACTGTCAATTTCAGCATCTTTAGCTTTCAGCATTAGCATCTTCAGCTGCCAAATTCAGCCTACAGCAGTTAATGTTATATAGTTAGTTTTCAGTTAGTTTCAAGCTAATGATGGTTCAGATCTGTGCTTTACTTCCAGTTTGCGCATGACCTATTAGTCGACTAATTGGAAAAAATAATCGGATATTAGTCGACTATTAAAATAATTATTTGTGGCAACATTAGCAAGAGCCCAAGAGATACAGCCAGTAATTTACATTATTGATACAATAGATTCATTTAATTTTCAAACAGTTTTATATTGGTATTGGTAGATTCGATAATCCAATTTCCTCAGAAATATCAATCTGGTTTGATTGTAGGAACATAAATTGATTCATGGATTAATTGTTACACCTCTAGTGCACTAGTGTGATTGATTACAAGAAAGCCTATAACTCAATGCCACACACCAGGATCTCTGAATGCTTGGAGATGTACAACATCAACAGGACTCCAGGAGCCTTCATAGGAATCTCAATGCATTTGTGGGAAAACCATCCCTGAAACCAATGGCAAGCCCATTGCACAAGTGTCCATCAAATGTGGCATACACCAAGGCGATGCTCCGCCCCCACTGCTGTTCTGCATAGGTCTGAACCCCCTCAGCCCAATAATCAATAAGGCTGGCTATAGATACCAACTCAGAAATGGGACGACCATCAGTCACCTCCTCTACATCAAGCTATATGCTAAAAACAACCATGATACAAACAATTGAAAATGTATTAAACATGAAACATCTTCCTACAGACGACACGGCTGCAGCTTGTGGAGGTCAGGTAACCGTGTTGGGGAGAGTTCCCCCCCTTTGACACTCTACACTTCAGGGTTTTCCCAGATGCTCTGGTTTTCTCCCTTCATCACAAAAAAATCCTCAATCTAATCCCTTAATTCTCTTTTCATTATTATTAAAAAAATAATAAATGAAAAAAACAAACAAATTAAATCCTCTCTTACTGCAGGAAATTCACCGTAACTTCAATAATACAGTATATTTGATTGATAAACACATTGCATGCACTACCTTTACTAAAAGACTACACTTGAGGTTGTGTTAAAATGTTTTATGACACATTTTTAGGTTTTTGTTCAAAAATCGTTCCCGATATATAGTGTCTTTATAGTTATTTTTTTAAATTAATACTACTGTAAATTTTTTTTGACATGGCAGGTCGACAGGTATTATGAAATTAAAGCCGCAAGCGGCGTTGGATGGCCCGCAGTCGCTACCCGCCCTAACCCTCGCCGCCTGCCTTCCCCCTCTCCGCAACCAGCCCTCCCCCTCGCAGCCCGCCCTCTCCCTCCCCGCTCGCCACACGCACCGCCGCCGCCCCCGCCGCCCGCCCCTACGCACCACTGCCGCCTTTGGCGGTGACCTTTGACCCCAAACTCACTTGCTTAGCACTCACTGTGGAACCCTAAGTCCCTCCCTATGCTTTCTGTATAGCTGGTCTGAGATGAATGTGAGAAATTGATTAAAAAAGCACTTTTTTCAAAATGGCGGCTTTTCTGTTGGTTTTATCTCCATAGCAACCATTTTATGTTTTGTTCGTCTGAGGTCACCGAGCAGTTTGACGTCAAGATCATAAGGATCGGAAAAAGTACACTTTGGATTACCTTAGCAACGGGGGGTTATTCGCTAACCACGCCCACATTCCTTATATGGTCATATTCTATGTTATTATGCCAGTTACAGCTTAAGTCTGGGATCAACATATTAAAGTCCCATAGGAATGCATTGAAATATGAGCGTGTACTAAGACTACGCCACTTTTGCGAGCTCGCCACGCCCACGCCATTCAAAATCTATAGCTTGTGGTACCATTTTTCCTTTGCCAATGACTTCCCATTGATGCCAACAGCGTTAGGAAACGATTGAAAAAAGTCCCTGCAAGTGATATGTGATTGAAGCCAATGCTAATGCTCGTTTTTTTGTAAATTCACGATGTTAGCAACTTCCCAAGGTCAAAGGTCAACGAAACTTTAGGGGTTGTTGAAGGCTCATGTTAGAGGCATGTGGGTCAAATTTCGTGACAATCGGACAAACTAAAGGTTCGTTTCACCTTTGCGAAATCCCAAATTTTCAGATTTCGAAACAAAATGGCCGCCAAACGGTAGGTCGTGGAGCCATCCCACAATAATGTAAAAAAATAGCCATGGTTATATCCAACAAAGTTATGTTGGTTTCGTTTGCGAAATGCGAAGTAAAAAATTGAAATTGCTGAGTCAGCACTTTTTTTCGCGACGGTTTTTTGCGTACCAGAGGCGCACTGTACGCATTTCGGTTTCGTAAGTTATGTCATTTCGTTCAGCTTGGGCCTCCGGACGCGCGAATACCACTTTTACGCAAATCGGGTAAAATATGTTCGACCTAGCTAAAACCGTGTCCGTCGCGACCTCGCAACATGCACGCCATTTCATATTCTACAACTTCTAATTGCAACATTTTTCCCCCAGTAGGTTCCCATTAATGCCCAACTAAGTCACATAACAGTCGATAAAACCCCCTAGGAGGTATTTCTTTTCGTAGCTCGTAGCAAACGTGCTTTTTTCGTTAATTTCAAGATGGCGGCAACTTCCCAAGGTCAAAGGTCAATCAAACTTCTTGGGTGTTTGTAGTCTCCGGCTATGGACATGCTTGTGAAGTTTCGTGAAAATCGGACGAACAAAAGTGTCGTTTTCCTATATTGATGAAAACCGTGAAAAACGCCATTTTTCAGTTTTCAACGCCACATTGCCGCCAAGGCGTGGGTCGTCTGGCCATCCCATAATGATTTCAAATGTTCTTGGGCTTATCCCCAACACCTGTCATTGGCCGTTTTTTGCGTTTTCCGAAATATTGTTTTTGTCGTCCCATAAGCGAAAATCGGCCCATTCATTTTTTTTGCGGGAACGCTCGCCGTGATGTCATCGTTTTGGGCGGGGTAACGCGCACTATGCCAAAAAATTCATTTTCAATTTTCCCTACGTGTGGTGCGATTTTGAGGTACTTTTCGTTCATGTGGCGGGGGTGTAATTTTCGTTCAAAGGCGCAGAAATTTTACGTTTTTTCACTCTAAGCAAAAACAATATGGTCCTTGCAGTCAGTAGACTGCTGCTGCGGGCCATAAAAAACAAACAAAAATTAAAACAAAATTAGTACATTTTAAAGATATCATTGAATCCTTTTAAAATACATTTTTCCTACAAACACCAAGACATTTCAAAACTCAAAGATTGAACTAATAAAGAACATCTATGCTGTCTGAGTTTGTTAACAGAACAGAAATGCTGCTATGTCTTCTCTTTAGAAAACCTCCTCAGAAAGTTGCTGTGAAACCCTTTTGCAGAGCCATGGCAGGCTGCCATTGAATGTGGGCTTTCCCGTATTTAACCTTCACCAATCATGTAGCTGCAAACCTCGACATTTCACATGCAAAATGACAAACGGATTTATTTCCCGGCAGTCAAAACACTGAGGCGTGTATGAACAGGACTGCCTGAAGTCGTTTTAAAGGAGAAGTCAAGTAGTTGAGGTTAAAATCCATGTTGTGGAGCGCAGCAGGTCACACCTTCATCCTCCGTGTCCAGTCAGTACATGTCTGGTTCAGACTCCAGTTTGAAATCTGACTGCAGACTGCTTCTGAGCAGCTTTTACTTGCTGACCTGGCTTTCCGTTTCCGTATCCTGCGCTCCATCTCGGCCTCCTCGTAGTAGTACTCATTGTGGGAGTTGTCTCTCCTCCTGGCAGCGGCTGCGATCATGGCTCGCGACTGGCCTGTGGAGTTGTTGGTCGTGTTTTCTGCAAGACGGCACACGCAGAGGGAGGATGAAAGAGGTTGTGATTTGCTGACATTCAAGTTTACATCCAACCCCCCGCAGGTGGATTCAGGCTGGAGGGGTGGAGAGGCATTTACCGTCCAGAGAGTAAACCTTGAAGCCCGTCATCTTCTTGGACAGAATGGACTTGGGCAGGTTGGAAAGTCGGCTGTAAATAACGGTCCAAGCCCAGGCCCCCGCAGCCTGGCCCGCTGGCTGGAGCTGTGATACTGAAACGCAGAGAAGCTGCTTTCAAATCAGAGAGGGACGGCTTTCAGTGTATATATGATAACCTGGATATCAAATAGAGAACTGCTTCAAATCAGAGGGGCTGCCAGGATTACCGACTCAATAGGGCTGCCAGGATTACTCGACTAATCCAATATTAAAATAGATTAATTTAATAGTCGATTAGTCGTTACTTTATATTATATGGATTCAGAGTGTAGTAAAGTTGAAAGTTATGATGGTGTTATGCTAGCTTTGTGGACTATTTTAGCCTTTATTAATTTTTTTTTGGTTATTTTGGAGTTTAGCTAATATTTCAGCTGCAAGCTATTCTGGCTAATGAAGGCTTTTAGTTTTTTAGGCCAGTTGGAGTTTAATATTTCAGCTGCATGCAGGCCATTTTGGCTGATTTAGGATTTTTCAAGTTTTTGGTTAATTTGGAGTTTAGCTAATATTAAAGATAAATAGTAGCAATCTTGTTAATTTAGGCTTTTTTGTTTTTAGACTAATTTAGGGCTTAGCTAATATTTTAACTACATGCTAGCTATTCTGGCTAATTTAGGCTTTTGTTTTGTTTTATTGGCTATTTTGGAGTCTAGCTAAAATTTCAGCTACATGCTATCAATTTTTTTTTTGCTAATCGAGTATTTTATTAGTCGATTAGTCGACTAATCATGGCATCCCTATAAATGATAACTTTCTTCTTTATAGGCATTTTTTTTCTTCTCCAGAGCAACTTATAGTGCTGAAAGTACAATAACTACCACTGTGCTGCTGAGAGTAAAAACAGAGGAGAAGCAATTCAGCAGTAAACTTCCCGGAATGAGTCAGCACAGACCTGAGGTGGCCCACATTGTAGAATTTGCTGGCTCCATCTGCGCTCCGAACCACCTTCAGACAGAAGGCTGGCTGCAGGTGTCGGACTTCCAGTAAGACCAACGCCAGGTACTGGATGAAGAGGAGGGCGTCCACGAGGGAGGCGGCGTACTCCACGATGCCCCTGTAGTCCCTCTCCCGGGGCTCCAGCACTCGCACGCCGTAGAATAACCAGTAGGACGCCACGAACAGGAACACCAACACCATGAGCAAGCAGCGGAAGACGAAGAAACGAGGCAGGGTGGCGCGGGGGGGCCGGAGGAACAGCGCCCAGGAGGAGATGAGGAGAACAAGGAGCTTGAAGGCCAGCGAGACGTAGAGGCCCTCGCAAGGCGTCCCGCAGGTCTCCAGGTCGTCCCGCCACAGGACCTGGGGGAGGATGAGGAAGGCTAGAGGCGTGATCAGAGCAAAGAAGCTCAGGAAGCCCCCCAGCACCGGGCCGACGAAGCGCTTGCACTGCAGGGGGGTGGAGTCCTCTAAATCTTTGGTGGCGCGGGTCAGGTCCTCGTTGGAGACGCTGTGTTCGGAGGTGCCAGTGACCACGGTGGTCGTCTCCCCCCAGTTATCATCCTGAGGAACGATCGAAAAAGACAAAAAAAAACACGTGAAAAAAATGATTAAGCATCTAAAAACAAAGATCCCCGTGAATTCTACGAAAAGAAGACTTCATTTTTGGATTTCAAACAAACTGAGCCAAATATGCAATAAAATATTTTCTATGCCAGAGGTCAGAGATTTATTATTGTGGCTCTTTGATCAAACATAAAATAAATCATGGAGACTGTTGATCCAGACATGTCGACCGTCTGAGTCAGCAGCTTCTGATGTCTGCTTAACCAAAACTACCTAAAGAAAACAAATAAAGC
Organism: Oryzias javanicus; assembly: GCA_003999625.1. Classification (NCBI taxonomy): domain Eukaryota; kingdom Metazoa; phylum Chordata; class Actinopteri; order Beloniformes; family Adrianichthyidae; genus Oryzias; species Oryzias javanicus. The sequence goes on from CM012453.1 coordinate 3,068,657, forward strand.
CTGCAAACTAAGACTACCAAACCCCAAACTAAAATAACAAAACCCAGCAGTGGAAGACTGATGAGGATAAAAAAGAACAAAAAAAGGGGAAAAAGTAGCAATTTATTAAAGAAAGGATTACTTAATTAGCATTTATTTAATATAGATTTGTTAAATTTATAAATTGATGTCTGAGGTTCACATAGATGATAAACTCTGTAGGTTTTTCCATCCATGTTGACCTGAAGATGTCTTGTTTGTTCAACTCTACCTCCAGAATGAACAGATTTTATATACAAAGCAAAACTTTGGTAAAAAGTTTCATCTCTTAAGAAGTACATATCTTATGCTGCACAACATCGGTCATTAAAAAAATCTAATTTTGAAAGATGCTAGGTTCTTTTTATACTTTTAATTGTGCCATGAAAATAGACATCATTCAAATTTGTTATTAAAAAAACAGAAGGTCATGAATACAAATCTAAATTTCTTGAAGGCTAAAGTAAATCTCTGCAGCTCCTTCTAGGTTTTGATGAGTTGAAAATGGCTCTTTTACTGTTAAAGGTTGCCGACTCCTGGTCAATGCAGAAAGCCCAGAGAGAGTACATTTAAAGCTCATTTTAAAGCGTCTCCAGACCGTTTAATCCCCACTTTCAGTGAAAAATGTCCTTAATTGTCTCAAAACCTTTAATAGGAATGAAGGTTTTTTCAATTTCGTGCAGTACTGGTGACAGCTCGGCTTAGCGCTGCACTGACAGCTCCTCGCTATTTACTTAAAGAGCCCGTCTGTGCTTTAACAAGAAAGGAGTGCGAGTCCTCTGCCTCCAGCAGGCCTCTGCTGTTAAGCTGACGGCTCCTTTGCCTTTTAGGAGAACACAAGTGTCAACACCTGCTCCTGCCCCGCTGACAGGATTCAAACAAAACCACCAACTGCCCCGATGAAACACAACCGAGCTGCTGAGAGAGCACAAGAACCCACTTAGAGAGAAAAAAGCAGAAACATCTGCCGGGTCAGTGGGAATCAATCCATCACACCTCCTCCATCTAAACAGCCGGGAGGTCCCCATTCCAGTGAGCACTAGAGTCGTCTGCACTGAAAGCAGTGAATAACTGTGTCTACAGGGTGGAGCGGCTGACCCGGTCATCTCCACGCGTGGACTCTGCATCCAGAAGAGGCTCTCCTGGAGTTTGGATGGTGACCGATTTGTCTCCGCGGCTGCTGCTGTCTCGGCTCTTGGAGCGGTGACGGTCCCTCCGGTCCCTGAGGGGGAGAAGACATTTCAGGGTTAGGACGGGCGCTTGTGGTCATGCATTCACTCCTAATGCGCTCTGGTGTTGGCTGCTCACGGTTTACAATTTTTAAAACTTGTAGTTTTTTGTATTCGTTTTTAGCGCCTAGGATTCCTTTAATAGTCGACTAATCACTGATTCTTTTTTTCAGTTAGTGGACTGATCGGGTCATGCGTTGACTGGATGTAAAACACAAATCTTCACCATCATTAGATTTAAACTAAAACATAAAAGACAATTAAGATGATAGTTTATTAAACTTTTATTAAATCGTGCAGCTTCTTCATTTGTTTCTGGTATTAACAAGATTCACTTCAATGAGGTCGGCATCTGAAACTATTTTTCACTAAAGATAAAGTTTTGCTCTCACCGACTCAAATTTAACTAAAGTGCATTTTTTGGTGTTGAACGCTTATATTCAGACATTTCACTCTGATGGGGTAGAGGTTGAGGCACAGAAAACGTTTAGCTCGCCGTGACAGTGTGGGCATCATTTTTACCTCACCATCCATAGAGGATCCTCTTTTTTAGCTGTTTTTTCCTCTCTTTTTGCGCTAATGCTAGTTTAGCTCACTTAGACGACGATCCCTCTTCAGCGTCATCATTCTAGTCATAACATGCTTCCTCTTCAGGTGTTCATGCATTACCGTAGAACACAAGTTCTGCCTTGCAGATATTGAACTGGACACTTTTTTTATTTGCTCATGCTTCCCACACTGTCAGCATGTTGTTATGGCAACCTAACTTCCTAGAACTTCCTGTGACATCACTACTGATTAGCACTACAGCGCACGTGTGTCAAAGAGAATGGCAGAAATAAATAATAACCAATCGACTACTGAATTAGTTGACTAATCAACTAACCGTGGCAGCCCTGACACCTATTGATGGAAATAACCTTCATTTAGCGTCTACTCGAAAGCAAAAAGTGACTTTTTTTTCAAAATAAATCAATTCTGATGACTTATTAGTTCCTTTTTCAGAGATAATTTAATAAAAATGATTAAAATGATGTCCGTCTTTGCTCTGTTTAGATGAACGTTGGAGGTGCAGTGCAGGTTATTCCTGTTCCTTCATATTTGGCAGAATTTTCAAACACGTTCGCACATGTTCAGACTTTCACATTAAATGTGGCCCTGCTGGTTTATTAGAAAGTTGTTTTATTATGGAAGAAAATCTAATAAAAAAATAATATTGCCAGACAGAACAGTCTGTTTCACGAGAGTAAATCCGGCACATGATTGACGGATGATGTTTGGAAATCCTGGTATTCATCTGCAGCAGACCCTGACCGCAGTCCTTCAGCTCTTTTGATGGTGCAACAGTCGCAATCTTTTCTTCTTTTTGTCGTTTTGGTCACGGCTGAAAGCAGTTTATGTAACCTCATAAATCATCTGTTTAAAGCTTGGGCGGAACTGCTCTGAGAGGTGACGCCGCGTTAGATTATTCATGAGAAGCTGCAGATTCTTGTTGGTGTTGCCTCCGAGTGGGGAGAGCGGAGCGTCACGCGCGGATTCTCATTTAAATGTTTTATTCTGTCAATCATCAAAGCGCCGCCGCTTCTCGTCTTTGATGGACTCACCTGTGCTTGCGGGAGCTTCTGGAGTGGGAGGACTTGTAGGAGTAGCCCGAGTACTGCGACTCGTTGTCCATGTCGCGGGTCGGCAGTAGGCGGGCTTTACGGGCCCCACCTCCTCCCCCCTTGGCGTGCTGCTCGCAGACTCCTCCCAGCTGGCTCTTGCGCTCCGAGATGGACTTGGTGGAGAGAGCCAGCGGCAGCTTGAGCAGGTCAACCTTGCTCCTGAGGGAATCTATCTTGGAGGCCGAAGAGGAGGGAGCAGGAGAAGGGAGGCCGGAGAGCGGGGGGGGCTACGGAGAGGAAGAGGGAAGAGGGGCGGGAGAGTCCAAGCTGAGGGAAGCCGCAGGTTCCTGAGGTCTGGAAGACGAAAGGAAAGAGAGCAGAGATTAAGACGCATATCTGACCATCATTCCAGATAAACTAAGCATGATGACAGAACAAAACTGTATAATCGGATTAACGTTCAGCCTCTTCCTGCATTATGTTTCAAACTACTATCAAATCATCTGGTCAGACATTCTCTCCAGTCAGTGAGTTTGTCATATTTCACATTGTGGTTTAGTCCCGGTGATATTCTGCCTTCATAACCCATTAAAATGTACTCAGAGGAATGTTAAAGCTCAACTTCAGAGAAAACAAGTCCAAACTGTTTATCTACAGTTTCCTCTAAAAGCATTTCAAAATCCAAATTATTTTCTTTTAAGGTATGAAGAAAATATTCAACTAGTTTAGGAAGAATGTTCATCTTTAACCCTATAGAGCAGGGGTCGGCGATCTTTAACAGTAAAAGAGCCATTTGGGCTCGTTTCCTACTGATCAAAACCTGGAGAGAGCTGGATTGACTTACGTTAGCCTTTGAGAAATTTGGATTTGCATTCAAAACCTTCTTTTTGCTTTTTTTGGTAATAAATATGAATAATTATTATTTTTGGCATGAACAAAAGCAAACTTTTTTTTAAGAAAAATAAACTAGCATCAATCAAAAAGGATTTTTTTTTTTACATTTTTAACTTTAGTAGCAAAAAAACAAGCTGGTTGCTTAATTATTAGCTGAACTTCAAATGAGCATAACATTTCTCTGTAAATTAAATCAGCCATAAATGTTAGCATGTTGCTGAAATAAGTTAAACTCAAAATTAGCCTAAAACTCTCAGTAGATAACAAATTAGCTAAAAATGTTTGCATATTGCTAAAATATTAGCTAAACTCCAAATTCACATAAAAAATTAATTAGAGGCCAAATCCACAAAAAAAGCTAGCTTGTTGCTTAATTACTAGCTGAACTCCAAAATAGCCTAAAATTCCTCATTACACTCACTTAGTCAAAAACGTTAGCATGTTGCTAAAATAGAAGCTTAATTCAAAATTATATATATAGACAACAAATTAGCTGAAAATATCAGCATTTTACTAAAATATTAGCTAAACTCCAAATTAGCATACAATTCCTCAGTAAACTATATTAGTCAAAAGCATTAGCAAGTTGCCATAATATAAGGTAAGACTCTAAATTAGCCTAAAAACCCCAGTAGGTAACACATTAGCCAAAACCCTGAGCATGTTGCTAAATTAGAAGCTAAAACTCTAAATTATCCTAAAAACCCTACTAGAAAAAAAAATGTCAAAAATGTTGGTATGTTGCTAAAATAATGGCTAATCTCCATTTTTTTTTTAAATTACTATTTCATTCTTCTTCACCCAGAGAGCCACTATGGAGAGATAAAAAGAGCCACATGTGGCTCTGGAGCTGCAGGTTGCAGACCCCTGCTATAGAGCATTATTACCAAGTGATTTTCACCTAAGCAGATATATTTATATAATTTCCAATATATTGCATTTTTCTGAGTGTCATGGGTCCCTGAGTAAAGTCTTAGATGTCCCAGGAATGGATGGACCAAAGGACAAGTCTCCAGTATCATTATTTATTTTTCTTAGGAATTTTTTTGTTCCTAAATTCATAATTTTTCTGTCATTTCCAAGCATGCTTTTAGGATCTTCCTGTGCTTATATTTGAAAATGGAAGAAAGCTACTCTAATTTATCACGTGTTTTCATATTTTGATCTATTTTTTATGATGATACTTTTTATTGGGTATATCATATCGGGTAGAAATTATCCAGCTAAAGTGATGGAGTAACTTTTTACAGCGTAAGGGTTAATAAGCCGGTAATCTCTTAGTTTTTTTCTAATGAGTTCCAGTATTCTTGAAGATTCCGTGAGGGAGTCGATGAGCAAAGAAAATCACAGATTTTAGGGACTAAAAATGAAGAAATAAATTTGAAAGGTGAAAGATCAAATGGGAAGTATTCAGGGATCACAGACAATCGGTTTGGATCCATAAGAAAAGGTCTAAACTAAACCAGGCCTGGTTATCGTTCCAAAACATTCAAATTCAATACCCAGTCCTAAATATAAACAATTTTGACTCTGTTTTAAGAAATATTCATTACAATGTTAAACATTAGAGATGAGGATTATAACTAAGGTGGTGATCCGATTTGATTCATAAATCTAGATCAACAAAACACAGATGGAGCCATGATTCTTACGATTCAATATAAAGTTTTTCTGTCTTCAGCAGTAAACAAACAATCATCACTGTTGTTTCGGATCGTTTAATTACAAATCCTGGAAAAGGTTTTCAAAGTTTTACTGACTACAGTTATAGTAGATTGACGATGATCATGATAGTAAATGAAGACACAGTAACATGAACGTAGAATTGGAACAACTAGAAAACACTCACAGTCCTTTCATCTAAACTGACCGCAACACAACATTTTATGTGGCTGACTGCATTAGAGAACTGAACCGAGTGAGTGAGACATCACTCATAGAAAATGACTTCCGGCTCCAATCAAATAAAGTCAATTCAGTCGCCATTTTTCTGCGATACGCACGACAACGCGTTAGAGCCAGGTACAGACAATGAGCTGTGATTGATGCGAGTCGTCTGAGTCAACATTTCTACAACAACCACTCTCGCCAATCAGGAGGGAGCTCGTTACAAGGCCACACCCCTTCCACTGAAAGGCAGGCTCAGATGAATCCGTCAATCAAACTTTGAACCACACACTTCTATTCAGGCATCTGATTGGTCAGTTTACAACTGGAATAACTTCTTACTCCAAGAAATACAGTTATGAAGAACATGTAAATAAGATGTATAGGATCAATAATGCTTATTCTGACCAATAGAATGACTGAGTAACGGTAATGGATGAGTATTTTTCTATAGAAATCTTTGGGATCTTGGCTTCTTGGAGCCAGTAGAGACTTCCTGTTTTAGTGGGACTGCCTTAAAGGGTAACCAAACAGGGCAGTTGGAAGCAGACTCCAGATTAGAAATATGCAACAGAAAAAAAAAAAAAAAAAAAAAAAAAAAAGGGGGGGGGGGGGGGGGCTAGTGGGGCCAAACTGAGCAGTGGAGGTGTGGCTTGGATCTATGATTGACAGTCAGGTTAGCTTTATGTAGTGTATGCTGGGTCTTTACATGGAGAGTGGTTTGTCATTATGTTCAATAAAAAAACATGGACAGAGGTAGAGAGAAAAGTGATGCAAGTTTCTCCACAGAACTTTCTGTGGAGGTTGAGGATTTTCCACCTTCTCCTGAGGCCGGCACTCATAGTCCAGATCCAAACTGTTTCAAGCTGCTGGCTCAAGACCATTGATATATATTACATCGGTTAAAAAAATAGGGGAGCTAGGATGATTTTTGTAGCCGATGCCTGCATGTCTCTTCGAAACAGCTGCATTCTGTTGCTAACAATGGGCGGGGCTTTTGTACTGGAGCTCAGAGCACGATGACGTCAGACTTCTGGGACTTACACCAGTTGACCAATCAGAAAATTCAACTGCAATACCTCGTTTCAACCTGTAGATTGTAGCACACAGACGGTTTTTGACCATATTTTCAGGAATTAAAGAAGTTTATTTTAATTTGTCAAAAATGTGGCAACAACCAACAGACAGCACGTTGAAATAAGGATGTGACTCTTACGACTCACGATTCGATTCAGATTCTTGGGGTGCCGATTTGATTCTAAATCAATTCTTGATTCAAAAAGGAAATCTTTTGAGACAGAAAAAACACTGATTTATAATACTGTGCAAACTTATATTACTCAGACCCTCCAGGATTTCGCTGCAGACTTTTCTGATTGTTGCGGCCTGAAGGGCCTGATGATGCTGCAGCTTTTGTAAGAAGTTTGTGAATTTGAAAGAAAATGTAAAAATTGAATAACTACATAAAAATCACATTCTCATATTCCAACTCTTGATATTGTGACACATGCACAAAGAAAATCCAGCATCATCAGCATATACAATGTTGTTCAGCTGTCATTTAACATGAATAGAACTGTCAAACACTGAATGAACTTTGGTCTTTCCTGCTCACAGTAACCCACATATGTGTAATAATTGATTTAAACAAATATTCGAGTTAAATATTTTCACTGCTGTGCTGCTGGTAGAGGAAGACAAAGGCTTTGAGGGGTTGATCTGGTTTGAATGATCTGGTTCTCTCAGGTGTCTATAGTTTGTTGTGGAGGAGGCTTGCAAGTAAGCTAGCAGGTTCGAGCCATTTAATGAAACATAAATGCAGGAATATGGAAAAAAATTAAATTGATTCTTAGATATCTATAATCGATTCTGAATAGTTAAAAATGAGAATCTAGATTTGAATGTGAATAGATTTTTCCAGACACCCCAACTTTTAAAGCCCCATTTATAGAAGTTAACTGAAAGAAAAAGGTGATTTAGGGTTTGGTTATCCTTTAAGATGAATTGGTCTATGAAGATGCTAGTGCTGATAGCTGAAGATACTGAAAGTAATAGCTGAAAATGATGAAGCCTGTTGAAATATTAGTTAAATACCAAAATACCCTTAAAAACTGAAAAAAGCCCAAGTTAGCCAAAACAGCTAGCATGTAGCTGAAATATTAGCTAAACTCCAAAATAGCCTAAAAAAACCATAATAAATGCCAAAAGAGTCCAAAAAATCTAGCAGAATGACATAACTTTCAAGTTTACTACAATCCAACTTCATATAATATAAAGTAACGACTAATTGACTATTAACTCAGTCGTTGACTATTTTATTAATTGTAGGTGGAGTAATTATGGCAGCCTTATTTTAAAGACTTATATACCTTCTGTGACAGTAGAGAATTCATCTTGTATACTTAAAATAATAGAATTCAACATTATACCGGTACTTTTTAGAGATTCTTGCATTGTCCGAAGTGTATGTAGATATTCTCTACCATGTAATTAAAGATTGCAAATCAGCAACTTTGGACATTGCTAATAAATATACATTTGATATAATCATACAGCCCTATTAAACAACACATAACCTGTGAAACTTTACTGCAGTTAATGTTCAAAAAGGCTTTTTCCTTCAACCAAAATACTAAGAAAAATATAGAAAACGGTAACAAAATGTTGTCAGCACATTATTATTATTATTATTTCATAAAGCCCAAACAGGATCAAATCATACGTAAGGCTAAAGCTCCAGCTGCTGCCTTCACTAACCCTCTGACGATGAATGATTTTTAAATTTGGATTCAAATGAGAATGTTTCTGCTTAAAAAGTCTAACAGTTCTGGTCAAGACAGCACTGACTCTGACAAAAGCGGATTCTTTTTTAGAACACATACGTGTCAAGTTAATGTCAAACAGAATGCGTGTCATTATTGATGGCTGCAGACCCTCTCTCTTTGTTACTGGTTTTAGTTTTTATTAAATTAGCGTCTTCTACAAAACCCAATGGTTTAATAGGTTTGGTGCGGACTGTAATTAAGAAGTAAAATACAGTTATTTCCTCTTTGGATCCAATTTTCTTAATTTGATTTGGAAGGGAAAGTCAGAGGTGGAAAAGGAGACGAGCTGTTATTGCTCCCCAGAGTCTGAGGAGATGTGTGTGTGTCAAGCTTTCCTTAACTTTAAAGAACATGGATGTTTCTTGTAAATGCACATTTAGTTTCCTCTTATGACAAATACAATTCTAGAGCTCATCTGTGACGTGAACCAGCCACATTTATCATCCAGTGTGGGAACGCTGCTCCCACAGTCTGAGCGCTGTGATCCATCCACACTAAGCCCCATTAACCCCCTAAACAGAGGCTTCGGTTTCGCTGTTTGCTCAGATCGTGTCTTCCAGGTCTCTGCTGAGGTTAATCATCACACGACTGTATCTCCTCTTCAAGAACCAGCCTTAGCGCCAGCTAGCTGCCGCACAAAGGCAGCCATATTGGATTACCGTGTTTTTACTAAACTTGTTTGCCCTCTTCCTTCCTCTCACTGGCTCACATTCCCTTCCTTATGCCCCCCTATCCCCTGGGAAATGAGGGCCTCTCTGCTACCATGGCGATGAAAGAAGTCCCTCAAACTGAGGCGGGGGGGTGTGGAAGCTGGCAGTTGTCGTGGAAACCTGACCTTATGCTGCCCTCTGCCAGTCAGCCCTCCACACTGGACGAAAACGTCCTTAAAGAAAGCGGTGGCATGACGGATGTCGAACTGTCAAATGCCAGTTAGCCGAAGAATGGGCGGGGCTTGCTGCCTTCAGTCGGACCTCTGTGGGAAATGGAAGGGGACATTAGCAGTCATCGCTCTGCGAAGAAAAGCTCTTTTGGGCCGACTGAGCGAAGCCTCAACGCCCCACCAATCAGACTTTGTTTAAGACTCACTTCCCTTCAAGCATGTCCACTGTGTGAACACATGTGTGGAACCACGCAGACCTCATCGCTGGACGGGTTCTCGCCTCCAGGACAGGAAAACAAACTTTCACCAGATCAGAGGCAGGTCAAAAGCTCCGCAGCCATGAGCAAAACCACAAGGACTCGTTTACTCCAAACCACAAAGTTCAAATGAGTAATAGTCTCAGAGCGCCGCTTCCTTTGCAGCAACCTTCAAAAAGACCATTAAGCTAAAAACAAAAACCTTCTTTAAGGAAAAAAGAAATCTGTTCTCTGGATGTGGAATTATTCTTTTTACAAAAATGTATATTTTATAACTTTTCTGAACTCTGATATAGATAAGTAAACAAGGAGACAGTAAAAGAGGCGAGTTAAACATACCAAGACAACATAAACATGAAGCAGACACCAAATCATCTGTAATGACCATTTTGATGCAGTGGATGTTTAGCTGGCCTTCCGTCATACCGACCACTGAAGATAAAAACCATCACCATCCTGTGTGGGTTTATCCCTCTACCCAGATCAAAATAATAATTAAGCAATTAAAGCACTTCTGGCTGTGCTTCAAAGAGCTGACACTGTTCAACGAAGAGCTGAGGCAGGGTTTTGACTCAAAGTATCCATGTGAGAAAATCTGTTGGCATTTGAAGATAATTACCAGGACAACTGTGGCTAAGCTGCAACACCACTGGCTTTACAGACAGCAACAGGCTCAATCTACAGGGGGGAGTCGGGGGGTCCCGTTGCTTCTAAATCCAACCAATTACACCACCAAGAATAGACATTAGTCTACAAGGCCGATAGTTTTTGAGATCACCAGAGTCGAGAATGGTAAAAGGCGAATACTAATACAGCGCTTTACAGTTACAGTCTCGCGTAACCATTCATACACCCATTCACAAATCGCTACTGAACGCTGGCGCCAGTCTATAACCACCAGGAGCACCGTGGGGTTTGGTGCCTTGAAGGGCTGGGTGTCGATTATAATTTCCAGAAACAATTCGATTCACCAGAGTCTGGATCAATTCTCTATGAAATCTTCAAATTCAATTTTGAGTTTATACATATAAACAGTTTGGCCACTAGGTGGCGATCGCACTATAGCAGTACAGCTTATTCTAGAAGAACACAGTATGAGCGAAAAAACAATGTTTTAGACCACAAATGGTTACTATAAAAAACTATTTCCTTAAGAGTTCAGAAAATTCATACCTGTGAGTTTATAAAAATGTTAATTTAGTCAGCATTATATGTTTACGTTTTGAGCGTTAGCATTAGCCGTCCTATGGGAAATTCCATTAAACTTTTGCTTCAAGCTAGCAGACTTTAGGTTTAAGTGCTAAATATATTTATATTTCTATGAATCGATTCTTGATCTGATACGCTTAAATCTATTCAAATCGATGTTATCAACCAAGCCTGGTGCCTAGCCTAACGAGACTTTATAAGCGGGCAGTGCGAGAACCAAACCTGCAATTTTCTGATCAGAGGTCAACCACTCCACCTTTACACCATGGATTCCGCTAAATGTGTCTGATTGTGGACAAAGATGGGCATAAAAATGTAGCCCTTGTGCTATCTTATGGGGTCAAGATGACCCAAACCTTACATTAAACAACAACCACAACAAATGTGGATGAAAAAAAAAAGATTTGGCGCACTATTGTGTGGAGTCCAGATGACCCCACTCCCAACATCAAGTACCTGGGATAGCACAAGGTTTAAAACAGTGGTGGTCACCTGCTGTAAAGCCTTGTTTCCACTGAGCAGTCCGCTACGCTATACCTTCCAGTTCGACCCGCTATGTTGAGCGTTTTCATTGTTACATGGGCCAAATTAACAGTTCTGACCCGTGCTTCCTGGGGCGGAGCCACTTTAGCCACCCTTTGATCGGCAGAAAGTGATGACGACAACATTAAGTTCCTGTTATGTACAAAAAGTAAATCAAGAAAAGGACGAGCTGCTGGATGACTTCCAATGTTGTTGATTTACTAGTCTTCGCACGACAGTGACGGAATGACACGCTAGCGGTCTAGACCTCGCATGCGCCGTGAAAACCAATCGTTCAGCGGGACCGAGGCTAAACAGGGTGAAAATTCTTGCCAGACTTAACTGGTCTGTCTCATACTAAAGAACTTTCTGTAATAAGGTTAAAAGGTGTATTAGGATGGACACATTTGGTCCGCTTAAAGTGAACCAGAGGAAGGCGGCCGTTCATATCAAATGCCACCAGCTGCCAACTGCCTGGTAGCCCAGCAGTACACAGAAAGCAGGCCTTTCTGGCAGTATGACACCTTGAAGATTCTGCTGATGCCTCTCCATCACATGATGGTAATGGTATTAGTGTCCATAGCGTAAGCCAGCTGTCTATGACTTGTAGTTTATCCAAAGCAGATTTTTAGGTATTTTTATAGCACTGACCTACAAATTAACAGCACTTTTGTCAAGCTGACGTCTTTATCTGATCAATGGCAGAAGAGGTAAACAGAGCCTGAAGCGTCATCCCTTCAAAACCAATAAAAGCTGTTTGGAATCACAAAGGATCAATAAACCCTCTGACCTTCAGTGAGTCATGGTGGAGGGGTCAATCTACATGACTCAGCCCTAAATACTGAAGAGAGCTCTCTTTTGTTTGTGTCCCTCAGAGTTCAAAAAGCCTGTCTGCCATCCTGCATGCGTCTCTGTTGTTAGGCGAACACGATCCTACACTCGATCTCCAGAAGGTGTGGTCCACCTTCCAGAAGGATCGTGTTTCTCATTCATCCTTCTGTCCTTTAGCCTGGGTGAAGGACATCACCAGGACACCTTTTTTGCACAGTCGGTAAGAAAAATCAAAGTCAAATTCCCCCAAAAAATGTAGAAGAAGTCAAGATCTCTGTAGTGGGATCTGGAACTGCAGGACGAATCAATGAATGCTGTTTCTGACCGGCTTCCTCAACCCAAAGGTCTGTTTGTTTTCATCTATTGTTCTTCAGAAGTATTGTTAACCAAACGGGCGTGTTTTCTCCTTTCTAGAAGTAAACGATCTTCACTTCTCATTCAGCTTTAGAGTGAGATCCACAGGCCGGTCCAGCGATGGGTGGATGTGTGTGGTCTGAGATTAAACAAGTTTGAGGCGGCGCTTCCAGACGCCGTCCGCTTAATCCGGAGGGAAAGATTCCTAAAGTCTCGACACATCACGTTTTACTCCCATGTACACACTTGAAAAGGTTTTGGAACTCGCACGATCAACTTTCATGCTTTATGCAGAAGCCAAGCAAATATTACCAAACGATGAATGATTCAGAACCAACAATGAATAACAGACTTCACTATCTCGATTTACTTTACGTGTTCTCTGGCTTTCTTTGTCATTTTTTCCATCAATATTTATTCCAGAGAAACATCAATGGGAATCCAGAGTCACAGAAATGTTTACAAAATTTGTTTCTATTTAAAAAAGTTCATCATCTTTTTTCCTTTGGGTTTTCAGAAGCTGTCAGCAGAGCCATTTAAAAAAAATGGTTTTAAATCACAGAATCAGACTTTTTCCCCCGTTAGCGGAATGTACATCCATCTCTAATTTTAAGCAGCTAATTGGAGCAATTAATCACAAAAATGGTGCAGTCATATCCAAATGTTTGATGGATGGTGTTAACATTCAGAGAAGCCCAGGAACATTCAACCTGCAGTGAGTTTTTCTCTGGGTTGTAAAAATTGAGACAATGGGGTTCTATTATAAAATAGTAGAATGGTGAAAATAAAAGAGCTCCAACATTTATTTTGAAAAAGATCATGTCCAATGATTAAAAAACCATTGATTTCAGAATGATCAGTTTTAGCATTTACATATTACGGAAAAAATTTAGATTGAATTTAATAAATGTATTTCAAGATAACACTGTGTTTTTTTGCACATCTAAAATACATGAAATGAATCCACACTGAGATATTACAGCAACATAACATATATTCTGACATAAAAAAAGATCTAAAATCAATTGATGTTTGACTTTTGAAGCTTTTGCTTTGCTTTTCTCAGCTGTTTTTTTATGTGGATCAGCCATCACTCAACACCTCACTAAAAAGACCAACAGGATGGTCTGCTACTAATTAAAAACAGGGGTTATACATTTTTACTTTGCAGGGGCTTATTTAAAAATGTTAGCGTTACGATGAAAATATTCTTTTTTTGGGGGAACTTGATATCAGTTAGTTAACCGGTCGTTCAAAATTCCACCTATCCATTTTCTGAATCGCTTTTGGGACCACAAGGTTGCTGGAGCCTATCTCAGCTACTGTTTGGCGAAGGCGAGGATCAGCCCCGGCCCTGGGTTGCATGACGCCCTCGACAAAACGTTCGAATTCCTCGCAAATTACTGTCCTACCCCTAAGGTCTCTCCCTACCTCTATATTTAGCCCTCCAAGCATAGAGATATGGAAAAATGGTGCCTCCGCTCTGTGACATCATCTGCAGTTGCTGGTCACCCGTGTTAGCGCATGGCTGCCAACACTCGGAAATAGATGACAATACCAATTTTATGACTTTAAAAAGTTATTACTTACATTTATTTATGAACTACGAGTTATTTTCATGAGTTTTTTTTCTTACTCTGAAGTAAGTCGCCTCGATCTCTGAGGCTCCGCCTTTCCCTCCTTGTGCGTGAAGCCTATTTCATGACATCATCCTAGAGCCGGCCTCAGCAGCGTGCCTATGTTTGTCCCACAAAAACAAACAACATCCAAACTTTTGCAAAGATGGATGCGGATACCATATGTCTGCTTTTAGTAGCCCCAGCCATCGCTACACTGGTTCACAACACAAATACACTCGATGTCTAAAGTAGCTCGCCGTCTAAAATAATGAACACCTACTAGACCAGAAATTCATTGGAGACGTGACACAATTGAAAGATATTCAATATTTTAAATGAAAGTTTTTTGCTGATCACCACTAGCTCCATGGAGAAAGTGTGTTGGTGTTAGACTGGGGACGGTGCTGGCAGAGCAGACTCTTCCTTAAAGGGGCTGTTCTCATTTGTGACATCAGATTGAGAAAATTCCGCTCATTTCCGTGGGTTTGGAAGGGGCTGGTACACACAGCGCAGGGTTTTAGAAGATTACTCAGAAATGCTTGAATGGAGGAAAATACGGCTTTGGGGTAATTTATAGAGAGAAATGAACAGTATAAAACACTTAAAACCTCAAAAAGTTGATTTTTTGTGGTATAGGCCTTTTAACGAAAACTTTTGGAAACCACTACAGCTTCAAATGCCCCTACAATTGGAACAATAGAGGAGACTCAGGGGTAGGAAAGCAGAGGAAAGTGTTAACCACAACACTGCCATGCAGGCGCCACATTTATTCATGTAACACTTTGGTTGCTTTAATATTTATTCCTAGAAACGTTTTGAAATATCTATCACAAAAAACATTGACGCGTTACCCTTGCCATGACAAAGGCGGACAGGACTTCATATCCGTCATTGGACACCAATGAAAAAATACTGGGGAAAAAAAGTTCAGCAAACTATTTTGTGGGGTCCAGACCATGTGCCAAGGATGGTGGGAGGGTTACGTAAGGGTGTAGTGATTAATTGACTTAATTACTGCAATGATCAACCCAAACAACTTGTCAGATGCAAATTGTTAATCGCCTAAAACTTGAAATTAATCAATTAATAATAGAAAATACCATTTGGACTGAGAGGTCCAAATGGTATTGGAAGAAAATGTTTAAAAGTGGTCACTCCCACTTTTAAACATTTAAGTCAAACCCCGCTAAACTGTTTGCTGTGTGCAAAACAGCACAAACATCATTTTTACTTTAAACTCCAGCGGTCATCCAACGGTTTCAGCTGTCTGGCAGAAACCTCTGAAACAAGCAGCTCCACTCCATAGGCAACTGTGAAAATAGACGCACACGTGGGGATTGGTCACAGGGCCACACACAAACACGCACATGTGCACAGGATTGACCGTCTGTGACAACATCAGGGGAGAACAACTGCTACTGTCAACTCTAAAGCAAACCGGCGGAGCAAACTCAAACAGGTGTGTAGCTTTATGTTTGGGGAAAACGTGTCTGAAGTCTCACTCTGGTCATGTTTAATCAGCTTTCAGAGCATTCCCTGCATTATCCTCTTTTTAGCCAAAAACTTAGTTTTATAGGAAATAGTTTCTGAAGAGCAGCAGTTGATCATCAGAAATGTATTTCTAAGTTGTGGGTGGGCCCAGAGGGATTGAAAAGTACTAAGAAATGCCATTTTAAGTTAAACTTTCCGTATATATGTCCATTATCAGAAAAATGATAAGAGAACAGAGTTCTGATCCACTAGAACATGTTAAAAACACAATTTTCCTCAGAGTGGGTCTTTAAAATAGTGCTGCCACAAACAATTAGTTTACTAGTTGACTAATCGCCAATCATTTCAACCGATTAATCGGGACTGCGCAAACTGGATGTAAAGCACACAACTTAATAACTAAAAACTAAATATATAGCATTACCTGAGATAATGCTCGTGTGAATGCTGTAAGCTGAATTCGGCCCCTGAAGATGCTGAAATTGATAGCTGAAACCCTTAAAGCTAATTGCTGAAATAGCTGAAGCTAATGGCTGGAGATGCTGAAGATGATAACCAGCTAAAATATTAGTTAAATGTGAAATTAGCCTAAAAATGGAAGAAGCCTAAGTTAGCAAAAATAGCTACGATGCAGGTGAAATATTAGCTTAGCTCCAAAATAGCCTAAAAAATGGAAAAATTATTAAATTAGCTAAAACAGCTAGCATGCAGCTGTAATATTAGCTAAACTTTAAATTAGCCTAAAATACCTTGATAAATGCCAAAACAGTCCGTAAAGCTAACATAATGCTAGCATAGCTTTCAACTTTACTACACTTCAACTTCATATGATATAAAGTGACGACTAATCGACTATTAAATTAGTTGTCAACTATTTTAACAGTTGATTAGGCGACTAATCGTGGCGGCCATACTTTAAAACAACAAACCCATCTTGTCAAAGCCTACAAACCACTGCAGCTCTGATGTGGAGAACTCAGTTCACGCTCTAAACCACGTTATTAGAATACATTCAGTTTGTCCTATAAATTATTAAAATCAATATTGAAAAAAATGTTTAAGTGGAAAGTTTCCCATCTGGTTTCATTTTGATGCTCCACCTTTCTTTTTCTCTCGATGCTATAAAGACGACCCCCCTAAAAGGTCAAAAAAGCATTTCAGGGTTGAAGAATTTTGATCCAACTAAAGTAACAAAAATGTCAGAGAAATATATCAGATGGCTTGAATAAAGACGGCCGTTTTATGGCTGGTTGGGAGTAGATAGAGAAGCTCAAAGGGCAGAGGGCTCCATAAAACTGGCTTTGGAACAAAAAGTCATCATCTCCCTTTGTCATAAGCTGTGACCTGCCAGTGCTGGAGGGCACCATCTGCAGAGGGCCATAGCTGATGGGGGAATGGTGTGAGATGCAGATCGGATCCGGTCGGGGTAAATTCAATTGGACAATGAACTGTAGCATTTCTAAAAGACTAAACAAGTGCAGAACTTTTCTGTGTCGGACTATATTGAGGACAGATGGAAGAAATTACTGTAAACTATGGAACCAGAACATAACAAAACAATCACCAAAGAGGGGAAAAAAAGTCTCTGAGTGATTTCTGTTACAGGCTGGCTGTAAAACCAAATAGATTCAAAACATGTTCTCCTTTAGTATCAACATTACAGTGAAATATTTCTCCTGGACTTCAGTCTTCAGACATTATAGGATAAACATTTATGATGAGAATAAAACTGTCAAGTAAAACTTCACTAATAGGGCTGTGACAAATAAATCCATTTATTTTCCTACGATCCAATCGATCCATCTGAGGCAAGTCGGTGAGTAACATTGACTGATAAAACATTTCCAAATGAAATAAATCAATTATAATCGACCTTGGAAAAAAGTAATTGGATTGAGACACAGTAGGTTTGTTTTAATATCATGTAAAAACGACCAAGTTCCATTACAGTGGACAACACGCATGATGCAGCAAAAACGGATCGATCATCATTACAGAAAAATACGTGGAAACACTGAATTCAGCAGTCATGTGACCATACAGTGTGGTAGAATGTTCTAATAATTTGTATTGTTTCAATGTAGAAAAACAACAGTGAAGTTTATCAAACTAATTAAATATGAAGTGATTTGACATTCATTATTGTTTGTTTCTACACTTATTCAATTTACACTTGATTATCTTGAAGAAATACAAAGAAAAAACTTCACCTGCACTTTTCAGTACCAGGTGTTCATCGCTGAGTCACACTGGTGGAAATTTTGCCTAAAGATGTCCTGGATCCATTTTAGGTCAGTAAATCGGATCGTACAAAATGATTCAAAATCGAAAGTGAATCATATAGTCAACCACAAATTATGATATGTATCAAACTGTTGAAACTAATCATTACAATCCAACTTCCAAAACTATTTTTGACATTTTGGTGCTAGTGAGTTCTGCAGATGCTACTTACAAATACATCATAATAGTTGTCATAGATGAGCTACCTGGAAAGAAAAACAAAAAAAATAAAATAAAATAAGGAGCCTACATCTGAACCATGAGGGACACCACAAATGATCTAAGCTACTAGGAAAGCCCCTCTATTTTGTTGTGTGACTTTAAAGACTCTGGTGAAGGGTTTAGAGCATAAAGTATTTAAAGAAGAAGACTCCAACGAGAAGCAGTAGTTTAATCTGTGCAGATAATGGGGAAATCCTCTTGTATCAAAGTCAAAATGTTTAAGGCCAAAACTGTAAACTAACCAGAGGAACTGTTCAAATTAATAACCTACTACTAAAATATTAGCTAAATGCCAAATTAGCCTAAAAAAACCAACAAACAAAACAAAAAAATAAACCTAGGTTAGTCAAAACAGCTAGCATGTAGCTGAAAAAAATTGCTAAACTTCAAAATAGCCTAAACTGTGAAAAGCCTAAATTAGCCAAAACAGCTAGTATGTAAAGAGTAGCCTAATTCCAAAATGGCCTAAAGCCTAAATTAGGCAAAACACCTAGCATGTAGCTGAAGTATTAGTTAAACTTCAAATTAGCCTAAAAAAAAAAAAAATCTAGGTTAGCCAAAACAGCTAGCATGTATCTGGAAAAAATTGAAAAAATTGCTAAACTTCAAAATAGCCTAACAACAGTGAAAAGCCAAAATTAGCCAAAACAGCTAGTAGGCAAATAGTAGCCTAACTCCAAAATACCCTTAAAAACTTTTTTAAAAGCCTAAATTAATCAAAACGGCTAGCATGTAGCTGAAATATTAGCTAAACCTCAAAATAGCCCAAACATTTCTTACTATGCCAAAATCGTCAAAAAAAAAAAAAAAACAGAACTCCAATTGTTAAAACTTTAAGACTGCAACTTTTTAATATAATTATGAATAGAAACGTGAATATTATTCAAGAATAAATCGACTTAAACCTTAAATAACTTTCAATATTTTCCTCTCCACAAAAATATATTTTGCCAAAACACATTAGAAATAAGCGCAAGATAACATCGAGCCATTAATAACTATAATATAATCTGAAGTTCTTGATATAATTTCAGTTCAATTTCAAACTGAAATGAATAATACAGACACTTTGAACTTTATCGCATTCATGATATAATTATCCAGAGGGCCGAGAGTATATTGAGTTACGTGGGGGCCGGGCTGGAACTCTTCCTGGAGGTGTTCTTACTTTGTGATGTCATAATGTGAGGCCCTGCTTCGTGGATTGGGAGGAGCTGGCGATTTTAGAGGCATGCTCAGAGGTGCAAATGGATCAAAACACCAACATAAAAGCCAAAACAGTTAATTCTGTGTAATAAAGGTCCTTTAAGATGAAACGTTGCTGACAGAATAACAGTTCTACGCTTTGTTTCTTGCACATTTTAGTTATAATTTCCTACATCTTTATGTGTAGTTGATGTATTTCCACTGTAAATGGTGATTGAAGATGATATGGACTACATTTGAGTGAGCTCCACACCTGAGGCTCTTGTGTTCTGGCTGAAATGGTGTTTTCCTAGCAGCATAAAGAAACGGGCCCGGTGTGAGTGTGGCTGGTCCGGCTCGCTGCTGAATGTCTGCACGTTCAGGCCCTGAAACGCAGCAGCACCAACCCGGATCAGGAGTCAACCCGCATCAATAATTCAGACGTGTGTGGACACAAAGAGCAGCCGGGAGGGCAACTTACTGCGCGGACCAGCAGCGGGAGAGCGGGGCGCTAAGCGGGACAATGGGAGACTCCCAGGCCCCACCGGTGGCGTCCCCGTAGACAACGACCCAAAAGCTCGACCCCTTCCTTCATCACACCCAACCGGGAAGCCAGCAAATGAATGGGGATCCTCCCCGGTCCTTCAACAGGCGGAAAATTCAAGCCCTACGGCCTACAAAGAGGCAGGTCGCGCTCCTGCCCTCCGGGCGCATCTTTCTGCCTCCGACGCGCCTCCTCCCGCGGTCACGCGCGTTTGCGGAGGGCTGCGTGGCCTCCTCCGGAACAACAAAAGAGCCGCCGAGGGTCCTGAACTTCCCCGCCGTTTCAGAAAAAACAGGGCGACCATCGCGTCCCGTCGACGGTTGTTTGTGGAAACCGGAGCTCTCCGCCGCTCATCCCCCAGTCCGCGCGCGCGCTCACGCGGCAGCAGCACGCGGGCCACCGTCCACCTTTCAACACGAAAACCCGACAAACAAATTTCTACTTACTTGTTCCAGATCCCGCTTTCAGGTATTTTCTCACTTTTCCACTTTCTCTCCGGTGTAGCGAAGCGCCGGGAGCCCCGCCTCCGCCCCACATTAGCCCCTCCTCTGGTCGGTTGAGCCCCCTCCCCTTTGGGAAGCAGTGGGGGAAATGTGTCAACAGTTCAAATGGACCCACGATGAAACAGTTTATCATCAGTTCCCAAATAAAGACTGAAAACGTGCATTACCTGCAATAATCAGAAGCAACCTTATGGCCAAATACGAGTTTACACATACGAGGTATTTGTTATAGGGATGACATCAACAAATTAAAACACAATTAAGTAAGAATGATAGTGTGAATGTTTTTTTTGCTAAATCTGGTTTTGTGAAAAGGCTGAAACAATTTACTGTGATTGCTGAAGCAATTTGCCAAAAGTTATTTGAAAAATGCAAAATTTTCTAAAAGATTTGCCCCTTAAAAAAAAAAAAAAAAAAAAAAAAAATATATATATATATATATATATATATATATATATATATATATATTATATAATATATATTATAATAATATATATATATATATAATATATTATTATATTATATATAATATATATATAAAATCCCTTCAAAATAAAAGGCATCCTTTACTACAGGGGTGGGCAAACTACGGCCCGGGGGCCACATGCGGCCCCTTAAGTTACTTAATGTGGCCCTCCAAATTAAAATACATTGAATCAAAAATCCTAATTATTGTTTTATTTTCATTGTATTTCTGGTTTCTTCCCATGAATGGTGTTGTTTCTCTGACGTTCGTGTGTGTTCCTTTCTGAGTCAGATGGTGATCTTTCGGATTATTCCTACACCACATAAATGCAGCATTTCTTTGAGTTCACATTTTCCTCTGAAGAACATCAACCCATTGGATCACCCAAAAGAGAACAAAAATCAAAATTTAGAAATTAAAACTCCCAAATTTTCAGTTTTTAAATTAATATATGTGAATTTGAATCCAAATTAAAGCATGTTTTTCTCTAGATTCCATATTATTTTTTTAGTTTATGAGGTTGATTACCAAATCTCTCCTTCCATCTGCTCCTTGTCCGGCCCTTATGCCAAATTTTAGAACCCTATGTGGCCCACTAGTTAAAACAATTGCCCACCCCTGCTTTACTACATCTCAATGCAGAAATTGTAGCAATGGGTAGCGATGTCAGCAGTGATTTAAAGGGAAAATAGTTTTTTTTAATACTTTTTGTGGTGTATTTTAGCCAGAAATGTAAGTCCCATTATCTGCAATTAAATTAGAAATAAAGTGACTTTTACTGTGTTTTTCTAGCAATGTGGTTCACTTAAAATCCTTGAATTTGTTAGAAAAAATATGACTTCTGATTGCTAACCTAATAAAACTTTAATTATAGTAATTTATTTATTACTGCCATGTAACAGAGAGCCAATATTGAGAATTACAGATAATGAATTTGAATTTAGCAGGGGGTAACAAAGGAAAGAGAAAAAAAGGAAACAGAAAATAAAACAAATAAATAATTATTTCAAACAGGTCCAGGCTTCAACTTTTGTATTGGTACAGGATTCAATATTTTCAATATAGAAAACCATTTCTGTCTGAAAAGAATAAAACTATGTTTTTTTTGTTAGCATATTTAGATTTATGTATCTAATATTTGGCCATAATTATCAATGAATTAAGCAGATACCACTTCCTCTTATTATATCTGTCCTTAGTTTCATCTGCTTGTTGAGTATTACAAGCCAAGGTCAGGAGCCTCACAGAGTGATGGATTACTTTCCTTTTTGTGTACTTTACTACTTATTTTTTACTTTACAGCTACTTAAAAATATAAACCTTTTTTTCTTCCAGAGAGCCACAATGGAGGTATAAAAGATCCACATGTGGCTCCAGACCTCAGGTTGCAGACCCCTGGCTTAAACAAATCGATCTCCTTTCCAAAGGTTTGACACTTAATCTCAGTAAATGTGAATTTATGGCCACACATGACTGTGAACTATCAGATGCTTGTAATATCCACATGAAATCATGTGTAAAACATGTAAGAATCCACATAATCAAAGAAGTAGAAAAATTAGACATACAGAACAAAATTATTCAATGTGAATCTTAAAATTCTTAGCCTCAAAGAGATCTAACAGTATTTAGAAGATGTGGAGTCATTATCAGGATGTATTTATCCAGCCTACTCCATAGCTATGCTATAAAGCTATTTAAACAACTAACTATGTAAGCTTTAACTTCACCGGAATAAACAGAATTCACTATATTAAAAAGTCAAAAATTCTAAAAGGTTTCAAAAAATACACTGAATTCTCTGGATGATGTACTCAAAGTAAAATAGTATAAATCCTTTCTAGTAAATAGGAAAAAAGATTTGGTTTGTTTGAAAAAAAATAGGAGGAATTGAAAGCTGGAAACTCCCGTGCAACCATAACTTCTGTTTTTGTAACACTGGATGGATGAAAATATTTTGTCTTTGCTCCACCGTATGGATAATGGGGGTATTGATAATCAATTGAAAGCTTCTGATCTAAAATATAATATGAAAAAAAGTTGAATTCAACAAAACTACCAAGGCAGTTCCTTCAACAGTATATCAACTTGTTGAAAACTTTAATATTTAGAGCTCATAACTTACCTGCTCTCATGGATCAAGACTTTACATACAAACAAATAGCAAATAAGATCCTACATAACACTCCATCTCTGTCCCAAGTAATCAAACACAAACTCTATACTGCAAACACTTTCTGAAGCAGAAATTAAAAATGGAGAACCAATTATTTACAATTCCTAGGTACTAAATAAATTCATGATAAATTTTGAACCATGAGGAATATTCAATGTGGAATATCACACCTGTACTTTCTGTGACTCTGAACCGGAAACAACCGAGCATCCTTTCTTTCAGTGTTCATCCTTCAAGACTTTCTGGACTGACTGTTCTAAATTCCAGCTCCAGATCAATCTTCATCATGGGATCAACCTGAAGGACTCACACATGGACTCCTTATCTTAAATGTTTTTTTTGTGCCTCAAAATGGAAAAAAAAGTACAGTCTAACTTCATCTGATTCAAAAAAAAAAAAAAAAAAAAAAACATTTACAATAAAACTATCTAAATGCTTTAAAATGTATGCTTAATATTATTAGACATATTCGTTAAATGTAATTTTTTCTGGGACATTTTCTATTTTTTACAAAGATATGTGAGTGTGAATGAGGGTTGATTTATTTTTTGTGTCATGATTTTGTCATATTTTACTTCTTTGTCCTTGTTGATATCTTGTATTTGCTATTGAATCATTGTTGATGAGGACAATCTGACTGTCTGTTTGATCGTACGTTTGCAAATAAAGTTCTAAAAAAAAAAAAAAAAAAGGTTCTTGGACTGACCCAACTATGAAGGGGTGTTCCCCACATGAAATGGTGCATTCCAGCAGCCAGGAGAAGCGAGAAGCCGCACGTTTTTTTTAAATAAACTTCATTGTAAACGTCAGTGTCAGTACAAAAAACGGTGCAAAATAGCCATTAATATACATTGTACATCCATAAAAGCAGTTTTAAAAAATAACATAAAAATGCCAGGAAGAAATGAGTAATATATACAATATACAGTTTGGCCTCCACCATAAAGAAAACTTAGAGATTTTATAAGAAAATTTGCATTTGTGGATGTAAAATGTAGCATGTTAAACGAATAAATCGATTAAAAATTGAAACGGAAAATTCTTATGCTGGTGGAAGCCAAACAGCACATGTTTCCAAAGTAAAGAAAAGGAGAGAGAAAACTTGTGATGAAAGAAATGACAAAAGAATCGACAGAAAAGTTGCAAAAAGGGGCAATGCAAAAATAGTTGAGTCACTGTTTCTTGTGAACATTTGGGGTACACAATGTGTCAATGTTGGGCTTAAATCTTTTTAAATAAGCTTTTGTGGAGTAAAATATGTGAGAAATGTTATAAGAAATTCAATTTATCTTTATGAAAATAAGATAGTGATTTGCCAAAAGCCAGACTGTTTTCCAAGACACATCATCTACTGTATCCAATAATGAATAACACGTGGCAAAGAAACAAATGGTAAATATTGTCATTGTCACAGCAGGTCTAAATTCATGTGCAGTAAATCTTTTTCACTGTTTTATTGGAAGATTGAATCACATGTTTTGACTTTTCCACAAGCTCTCACTCTGAAGCAAACTTTTCTCATGATACCTTTATAAACTGTAGCATCTTTCTGTAAAGCTGTTTAGTTTTCCCATTTATTCTTTTGTAATATTTGAACTGAAGTTCTGAAAATAAAGCTGTGGGGAAAAACTGTTTGAGGAATTTAATGAAGTTGTGGCTGGATAAGTATTAGTATTTATAATCCATATAATAATGACAAGACTTTTCACCTGCTACAGCAGCTGACCGAAACATCTTCTTTTTTTCTATTCCCTATTTCTATTAAGGTGGAGTGGCCCAACAGGAAAGGTCCCAAATCTCCCAACTTACCAGCACACATGACCTCTCAGCGGTTTAAAAGTAAAGGTCAATGGTATTTTATAATAACATTTAAAAAAACCCTCATAAAGCCACCTTCTCTGTTTTATTTGGATCTTTTACTGCACCACAATATCACAAATTTAAATAAAATACCTCAAAATGAAATAAGAATTAAATTTGATCAGGTCATGATTAATTAATCACACACAAAATGATCACATGACAGCACTACTCTATGAAATATATTTTCAAATCTGCAGGCTAAAATTATTTCAAAAATGAGCAAAAAATAAGAGTTTTAATCTGGATAATGCAGTGATTTTTTCCCCCCCTTTAATGTTCTTTTGTGTACATTAATAATAAAGATTCAAAGAAGATCAATTGTTTGTCAATAAGAGCAGAACAACAGGTTCTGGAACCATTAACACTCTCCCTTCAAAATTATGGAGTTTGGCGACATCTGGTGGCCAGCAGCTGCTATTTTTTTCCCCCTAATGTCTAACTTCATTATTATGAGCGTATATGAAACAATGTCGTCCATAAAAAGCAAAAACGTCTTTCTCCATAAATCCACTCGTTTCTAGAGGCTGACTTGACATTTTTATAACTTCCTGTTTACTCAAGTAACTAGAGTAGACGGGAAACGAGACATGAAACCTATTGTTTACATCACAACTACTATCAAGTTATAAAACTGAAGGAATTAAAAGATGTAATGTAAATGTAAAAACAGAGCAGCTCTTTAGTCTGTATTGATGAACAGTCTCTCAACAACCTCACATGCTTTTGATTAAAAGAACTGAAGCACAAAAAGCTTGAAGTTCCAGCTGTGTTTCCTAATATTTTTCAATAATCATTTTTAACCAAATTAGTTGAAGGTTTACCCTGAAAGTTGATTTCCCTCCAGATTAATACAATAAAATTTCATGTAACGTCACACAAAAAATTCTATATTTTTTCCAATTATTAATTTATGTATTGAAATGTTTTTGTACTTATACTACATCTCCCAGAAGCCTCAGCTCACAGTCTCCTGACGTTCACTTGCAATCACCCTCATGACACTGAAGCAGCTGCGAAGACTCGCTCAGTGTGAAGTATTGTTTGAGCCATTCTTGCCGAGCGGTTTATCTTGATCTGATCTTCTGTTTATCGTCTTGGCCTCTTTATGCACTATAATGTAAACTTTTACTTGGAGTGCCCAAACTTCCAATCCCGACTGTTTGTAGATGTCAATAGATTGTTGATTAAAAATATTGAGTATTTCTTTGTAAGCGCATTGGCTTTTTTTTTCTTTGACATTTTACCAGAATGCTTCTTGTGTAATCTGATGAGTTTTGAGATTTTTTTCTTTGTGCTCTTTTTACTTGGGATGCCCAAACTTTCAGACACAACTGGATAAAAGTAATGATCAAAAGCTGGATGAGATATGGAGGATAATCTGTATGAAAGTAGTCTGCCAACAGTTGGTTTGGCTCTCTTTTGGACATTGAAAAATGTGAGAAAATAAAGAAGAAAAACCCTGAAGCCGTGTCTCATCCAGCTGAGTTATCATGGTGTAGTTTAAGATTTTGTCATTTATACTTGTTTATTGAGGGACAACAGCATAATATCCCACAGTTGTGATGTCAAATATTAAATTAAATACAGTTTTATTATCAACATGAATGAATCTGGCCATTTTATTTTGAAGCCGCTGATATGTATATTCTTTATTGCAAACTAGAATATTTTACAAAGCAATACATGGGAATT
The DNA here is from genome assembly GCA_003999625.1 of Oryzias javanicus. Lineage (NCBI taxonomy): Eukaryota > Metazoa > Chordata > Actinopteri > Beloniformes > Adrianichthyidae > Oryzias > Oryzias javanicus. The sequence goes on from CM012453.1 coordinate 3,095,211, forward strand.
ACTTACTTAAACAAACAAAAAACAAACCAGCAGTTATAAAGTTAATTACCTTGATTCCATTTCTGAAATTGTTTCTGGACATGTTTTAACCCAAAAATCAAATGCCTCTGGGTAACGACAGACAATTAAAAGACAAAAATCTGATTCAAAGAGGATTCACCACCTCTTAGTTGATGACTTTTTTTAATGTTTGCCTGTACTTGATGCCCAGCATAGAGAGGTTTCTCCCAATTATCATGAAATTTTACAATATTTTAAGATGATAAAACTTATATTAAAGTCCCCCTCTGATGAAAATCCTGGTTTTTGAGCTTTTGCCATGTCTGTTTGGCATTTTTCTTATGAAATTAAACAAATGTATTAAGAAATCATCTTGTTTTTTGCATTTCTGAGTATTTCTCCTTTTAAATCTCTCTCAACCAAACAGTCTTGGACACACTCTGTTTTTCATCAATCATCTTCTTTCTGCTGCACATGCACTAAACCCTCATCTGGTCCGGCTAGCGTGTCTAGTTCAGGTTCTGGAGAAGAGAAGATGCTACCTTCACATTGACTGCAGTCAAATGAGCACGGAAATGTAAACGGCGGCTCATTTGACCACAGTTGGAAAGGATTGTAAATCAGTGAAGCTCTTCACTTCCTCATCCGAGCTGACATCCAGCTCAAAATGAAATGAGAGATTTTTCGAGGGGCAACCAGCTGCAGGCAAACATGGCGGATGTCATGGCGGACTGATGTAAGGCGCTCCGTCATGGCTGATGGACGTCAACCTGAATACCGGAAGCAGAAGTCTCTCTAGAGCCGGGGTCCCCAACATTTATAAAACGGAGGGCTACTTCATGGGTACTGAGTCATGTGATGGGCTACCATTTTGAAACAACCAATTTAGTTGTTGTTATACATTATTAATAATGAATAATGATATTCCTCTATGTTAAGACAATGATTTCTCACCATAATTATCAATAATAACAACAAGCTAAGAAACAAATAAAATTCAGCATTTAATTAATCTCAGTAATTGTTATATTTTCAGATGATCTCTTACATCACAACATTTCATGGGAAAAGTTTCCCCATTTGTTTAATGTTTATCAATTATGTAAGGTTAAAGAAAAATTAACTTAGACATTTTTAAACAAATCTTTTCAAATTATGAACTAATGACCAAATCTTCAGTATTTTTAACAAAATGAATGATCTTTGAAGTGGATTAGGTCAGAGGTCACCTAAATCTATCTAAAGTTCTCTAATCATGAACATATTTTTTAAGACCTTTTCATTTTTAAATCTATGTAAATTAAAATGTAAATTAAAAAAATGCAACAGAATAACATTTAATTTTAGATGCAGCTCACAAGTGAGTTTCACTATTTTTAAAAGAGACCTGAGGGCACCTTGTGGGGTCCTTGAGATCTACCTGGTGCCTGCGGGCACCACGTTGGTGACCCCTGCTCTAGAGCCTCTTCTCGCTTTTTACTCTTTCAAACCAATAACAGTTCCCAGCTTTTTATTCAACGTTAAATTAAGATAAATCCATGATACCAGCTCAATGTATTAGTTTACTGTTTGACTGTTTTAGTGAATACAAATATGAGTCAGCAGCAAAAAAAAAAAAAAGAAAAAATACATCCATTAGATCCAGTTTAAACATAGCAGCCATTCATTTTCATTGAGCTGAACATTTTTTTCCTTTTTTATATAATTACTGGCTAAATCTGTTCTCTCTTTTGTCTGCAATCTTAATTGCAATTTTGCAAATATTGTAGCACTAAACTGTTAATCTGTGACGGCCTGGTTTACGCTTCCACGTGATTTGTCATGACTTGTGTCTCTGTGGTCGCACGGCCATCAGAGCTGATTGGGCCCGAGCCGTGACGTCACCGGACACTGGAATGTTACGCTCGGAGTGCGATCACGCACATCGTATCCTTTTATTTCTACCGTTAGAGTACGCGACTATGGAGGAAACTGGCCAAATTTCAAACACAGAAAGGGGGACAGAACGGATAGAAAATAGAGCAACTTCCTGGAAAAACAGGTCTTATTTATGTCATATCTGGCAGAACTAAGAAATGAAGTTCACTCATTTTTAAAACGTAATTAATTTGTTTTTTCTTAGTATTTCCTGCTCTTGTTTAGTGGACAAACACATCTCACCCCTTTCCTTCCTTTAATGTACTGGTAAAATACAACTAAAATCAACATAACTTAAAAAAATATATATCATAAAAATACAAAACTTCCAAACATTTTAGTTTGTAGATTTCCGATTTGTGCATTTTGACAACTTCTGGTTGGACGTCTATCCGCCATGCCAGTCCGCCATGACACCTGCAGCTGGGTACTCTTGGATTTTTTTAGGCTGAGGTTTCAGATCAACATGAAAAATATCTTTTTAAGACATTTAGGTTGTGGGATTCTGGTTAAAAATGTCATAATCATAATTAAAACACTACTGAGAACTTTTTTTTTTATTAAAAAAAAAAAAAACGGTCATAGGGAGACTTTAATAATCAAACGGATCTTTTTTAAGCATTTCTATTCACACTGTTGTTGCTTTAAAATGTTCTTTATATGAACGTGAAACTACAGTTTGTTCTAAATCCGTTTAGCATCCAAACATCTAATGTGTAGAACAAAGTGAAATAAAGGGAGGACGCGTGAACGAGGTGATCCTAGTGGACGGTTTTCTGGTGGGATTTCAGGCTGGAGCGTTGCGTGAAGCACTTCCCGCACAGCGAGCATTGGTAGGGCTTCTCGCCGCTGTGGACCACCGCGTGTCTGATCAGGTTGCACTGTTTGGTGAAGCTGCGACCGCACTGCGTGCAGCTGAACGGCTTCTCCCCCGTGTGACACCTCAGGTGCTCTTTCAGCTGACTGAACCTGGTGAAGCCTTTGTCACAGTACGTGCAGCTGAACCTCTTCTCGCCCACGCCGGGCCTCCAGGGCGTCCTCATCCTCCTCACCAGGCTGAAGCTGCTGCGGCTGCAGTGGGACACGGAGGGGCTCGGGACCGCCACGGCCGGGTCGTCCCTGTACGGATGCTCTGACGGAGGAGGAATCAAGCTTGCGTCTAAGGAATATTTCCCAGAAACGCCGTCATCCAGAGGCGGTCTCTTATATCCAAAAGTTCTAGCTCGGCGCTTCACCCTGGCAGCACTCAGCAAAACCGCGTGAGATTTCTCCGCTGAGTGAATTCTGGGAGTCGCATTTTCCATATGCAAGCTGGTTTGGGAAGCAAACGTGTTGGGAATCTGCTCGATTTGCTGCCCAGAGAAGGAGACGGCCGGATCACCGGCATCTCTGCACACATCTGTGGGCCACAGGTGGGCTTCGGCTTCCACGCTAACAAAAGAGCAGGCCGAAGCGAACGGCGGCGCTCCGTCCTCGGGCTCTTCCACCTTCTCATGTTTCATGAGAACTTCGGCTTCCTCACGGTGGGCGTGTCGCTGCTGGTCTGGAAACGTGCCGTAGCCGGCCGCTGCGGATTCAGAGCCGGGGAGGTGTTCAGGTGACGGACAGCTTCCTGGAGGTTCTTCAGTCGGAGCCGCTTGTGCAGCCATGCAGCATGAAAGCTGCTCTGGTCCAGAGGCTGGAGGGAAACACAGCAGAGGAGCTAGCTCAGCTTTGAACGTAAAAAACTCCATACAATAAAAATGTTCCCTTTTGTGGCACAGCCAATCAGCTTTCACTGATCCACACATTTGATTTTTCAGAGGTTTTTCTAGGCCGGACGCCCTTCATGACACAACCCTGTGTTTTTGCAGCGCATTTCTGCCTGAACACATATATATATATATATATATATATATATATATATTAGGGCTGTGGATCGTTGCTTAGGTAGCGATCCGATCAGATTCACAAATAAAGCTCAACGATTCACGAGTTGAACCACGATTCTTACTTTTTAATATTATGTCTATTGCTATGAGAATATTTACTAGATGGAGGAAAATTGAAATTATTTGTATTAATCACCAACATTTATACATTTAATTAGAGCAATAGATCAGAATCAACAAAATTGATCTAAAAAAAACCCAAAAAGATTCATAAAGAAATGTTGTCATTTTAAACTTTTTTTGTCAGCCTTCTGGTTAAGTTCAGCAGTAACATAAACAACATAAAAAGGATAAAAATTACTGCTGTTTTGGATCATTTAACAACAAAACTTAAAAATATTCCCCACATTTTTTTTTATCCTCAAAGTTCTTCAATATTTTTCGGTGTACAACCTGTGTAAAAAAGTCTTTTTTCCCCCCGCAGCAGAATTATCTGATTCACTTTTTTTACATCCGCCTTTCAGCAGCGCGTGGCTGCGTTCTTCAGAATAAGATGGAGTTTCGTTAATTGCTTCAACTGTAGAAGAGTTATCATAACCAAAAGAATGTAAACACTGAGATAAAGCTCCGATGTTAAAGCTAATTCATTTTTTAAGAAGTTATGTCACTGAACAGAACTTCAGTTTCAGTTTTTGAACGGAAAGAAACTCTCGCTAGTTTTACTTTGAAAACCGGAAGTTTCTCCGCAATTAAGATGTGTTTACTTTCGGTTACTAACGCGGCTCTTTCAGCTTTGTTTTAGTTCGTAAACTTCAAAGAATAAATTAATCTGAATTCCAGAAGAAAAATACATAATTACAAGATAATATTCTGATCATGTTTTACTACAATTTACTATATTTATAAAGATTGCAAATTAGCGATCTTGGACGTCGCGAATATTCGTACTCGGATTTTTGGGAGCAGATCGCGAATACTCGAGCACCCGGGTACTCGTTATAGCCCTAATATGTATATGTGTGTGTATATAAATATATATATATATAAACATAATGATAAAGGAAAAAAAAGTTCTCTTGAAGTTGAAAAATTAAAAACGAGAAAAAATGATACGAAAAATGATACGTCCATAAGTGTATACAGGCTTTGCCGTGAGGCTCCAAAGTGAGCTGAAGTTTCTTCTGTTTCCACTGATGAACCTGGAGATGTTTCAGCTGCTTCATTGAAGCCAACCTGTGGTAAATCCAGTGGATCGGACATCCGGTCAGCACAAACCAAGCAACCAAATTGTCGGAGGAGCCGCTGCAGATCTTTTCTGGAAATCTTCTTATTTTTAAAGGATAAGGATAAGTTTTTTAAAAACGCTTATTTAAACTTTTTATATTAATCATCAGGAATATATTTTAAGAAAATAGGAAAATGCTAAGTTTAACCAGATATTATTCACAATCAAAGTTTAAAATGGCTGACAAGAGAAGTATGGTGAACAAGCATTCTAGTAGTACTTGAACGCATCACTCAGTGAATAAGATAGTGAAGAGCCTCACGATAAATTCGTGTGTAACTGATGTGTGATGTGCATAAGATTTTTGTATGTAATTAGATTCAAGCTGTCACAGTTTGAATTGGTACATGTGTAAATTGAATTTTGCATTTTTTTTAAATTTAGTAATCTTTTTACTTTTGCACAAAATGTATTATATGAGTTACAAATGAAGAATATGCACTCAGAGATGAGAGTGAGTCTCTTTTCTGTTCATACTGATTTCCCATAAGCCAGTCCTGCTCTTAACCTGCTGAGAAAATTCTATGAGATGAAGAATTTCCCAACTAAATTTTGAAATCTGTTAAGAAATATGTCTAAGAACTAATCTAGTATTAGATCTGATTTTTTTAAACAGAAACAAGCAAAATGTAAATTTTAAAGGAAAAACTATTAAATATACAACATGAGCTACAAAAACTTTTCATCTTCTGCATATATATATATTTAAATATATTCTGTCTTCAATAAGATTACACTTCTGTCAAACATGATTATAAACAAACATAAAAATGTTGTTTTAATAAAGATTTTCTATATAAATTTTCTTGAAATGTCTAATAGATAAACCAGACATAAGCTCTGTCCCGCTCGACTGTCCAGTTCAGGGGTCACCAACGTGGTGCCCACGGGCACCAGGTAGCCCTCAAGGCCCCCACAAGGTGCCCTCAGGTCTCTTCTAAAATTAACACACTTGTGAGCGACACCTAAAATTAAATTCTGTTGATATTTTTTTTATTACACTTGCATTTACCTAGATTTAAAAATGAAAATGTCTTACAAATATGTTGATGACACATAAACTTCAGATAAATTTAGGTGACCTCTGACCTATTTCAGTTCAAAGATCATTAATTTTGTTGAAAATGCTGCAGATTTGGTCTTTAGTTCAAAATGTGACACGATTTGTTTGAAAATGTGTAAGTGGATTTTTCTTTATCATTACTTGATTGATTAACATGGTACAACACAGGGAAAATTGAACATTTTTCCCATGAAATCTAAGTAAACATCTGAATATGTAACAATTACTGAGATTAATAAAGTCCTGAATATTGATATTTCTTTCCTAGCTTGTTGACATTTTTGATAATTATAGTGAGAAATCCGTGTCTTTACATAGAGGAGTATCATTATTCATTATTAATAATGTTTAACTAACTATAACTAAACTAGATTTGTTATTTAAAAATGGTAGCCCTTCGTATAACGAAGTACCCATGAAGTAGCCCTCAAGTTCAAAAAGGTTGGTGACCCCTGGTCCAGTTTGTTGTGTTGTTGTGTATTTGCACACACTCTGGTTGTCCTCAGCCTCCATCCTCCACGCACGCTCTTCTTTCACCTGCACGCGCTCAGTGTCGTCGGCAGGTTCCAGGTGTGCACACTGAAACAGCGAGCACGTGAGTCAGGTACGCACCGGTCAGGCACCGCTGAACAGGTGGGATCAGGAGCTGGTTTACCTGGTGAAGCTGCCCCAGAGGCTCCGCCTCCTCCCGCCGGTCCCCCGGAGACACCCGCCTCTCCTCCGCGGGAGCGCTCCACACTGAGGGGGGGGAGCAGAGCACCCATCAGACGCCGCGTGCGCTCCAGCTGCGGACCGACCGAGCCGCGCGCCCCTCCCCTCCTCACCTCTCCTCCGGACCCTCACCCTGCTCCTCCTCAGCTCCGCCTCCATCCCCTCACATTTGCTCTTCAGCAGCTCGATGTCCCGCCGGCTCTGGCTCACCTCCAGCCGCAGCACCGCGCAGCAGTCATCCACCCGTCGGTCTATCTCCGCCACCGCAGCCTTGGCCAGAACCTCCATGACGGACAGCAGCTGGTTCTGGAAGCTGCAGTTCTCCATCATAGCGGAACCGCTCGCGTTCCACCACTAAAGAATACGAAAAACAGTAGAAAGGAGGTGAATCTTGACTATTATTTAAGAGAAAAAGACGAGTCTGCTCTTGACTTGCGCCTTCGTCAATGGCAGCGGAGGAGGTTTGTTTGTTGTATCACCAATGCAGATCACGCGGGCGGGGTTAATAGTTTTAGTTGTCTTCGCTTCTGTAATAGCTGTACTAAAATAATTGTCTTAAATCTCTACAAATTTAAAACAGCATACGTTTAAAAGTAACAAATAAACGTTCTGCTTATATCCTATTTAAAGAGATCCCCGCCAATCCGGAAAGCGCTGATAATTAAATGGAAGATTCTACAAAGTTGACGTTTTTTACGAGCGTAATCATTGTTGTGCATGCGCACTGGGACTCCAGCTGCGGCGACAGCTGGAAACGCTGAGGAAATAATCTAGAGTTGAAAATATAAACTTTCACAAACCATAAACTCACATCCCACAACCACTTTAAGATTAAATACAAAACGAGAAAGACAAAAAAGTTTTGAATCTTATTTTAAATATGATCTCGTCTTTGTTCGGAGACTGGTTGTGCATATGTAAATTGTATTTTTTATTTTATTTTGGATATTAATATACAAGTTGAAATAATAAAAAAATACAATGAAACATGTTTTTTGTCCAGAAAAGTTACAGTGGTGAATATGATATTTGGCCAAAATGAGCAAGAGATTTATTAAGAATAGACCAGAATCATTTTGCATAAGTGACCCAACAATACAGAACAAAACAAGCTTTGATTTTATCATAAATTAAATCACAAATTTCCTTCCAGAACGTCAAACAAAATGGCGACAGGGCCGTGAGCGTGATACGCAACTTCTGGTTAATGGATTTAGGCCGGGAAACCAAAGAACTGAATTCTGTTTAATTTTAGCAGAAAAAATTACAATAGTTATTTTATGAATGTCTTTCCAAACTTTACTTTTAATTTCTGTCTTAGATGGCTCCAAAATCTAAATACAAATTTGAATAATCCTGTAATATTTGAGGTTTTATTTAAAATGTTATCCTTTCATTTGAGCCGATAGAAATTCAACTTCATATTTAATACCTTCAGCAAAGACGCACATCGCTGCATTGCCCGCACACAATATCCACTCCCCAGGATAAATTTACTTGTTCTACGCGATATTTTAGGGAATTATTGTAAAAACAGGAAAAGGCTCTATTACGCACACAGACATTGGGATGATACTTAATTCTTCTCCTAATAGAATATCATGAGCAGCTTCCAACTCCAGTCCAACATTTTTGTTAAACGCTCTATGGATGAAGACGGATAACTGGACTAAGTGAAAACAGGAAGTCGGAGTTTGTTCTTAACATTCAGTTGAATTGTAAGATTCCCCTCCTTAGTATACACTTTACTATTGTTATTCATTATCATTTTTAAACATCTGTCTGTAGACAGCAGATAAAAAATTGCCGCTGGCGCAAATTCATTTACGCTCTCCCCGAGAAATAAATACAATTCAAATCAAAGTTTACTTTTAAAGGCAACAATTACGCTTACAACAGATCAGTTCAAATCTTCTTCTTGTTTACATCAGTCATTTACAACTATGTATTACTACAAATTAAACTCATGTCTATGAAGAAAATACATTAGAACCATGCTTAAAGAGTTATTCTGATGTCTTTTTATTCATATTTATTGTGTATTTAGCAGAAAGAAAAAGAAAACATTCAACTAAATACCAAAACTACACAGAAAGATTTCAGGTACTGGAATTGAACCCATTTCCTTTTGATAAAAAAAAAAAGGTGTCTGAAATGGTTTCAGTGAAAAAAAAGTCTTGTGAACCCTGTATTAACAGTTTGTGTAGTGCTTTTTTTTCAGATTCAATCCACAACCTGAAGCCAATTGAACCTTTCTGTTCTCTCATGGAGTCCAGATGAGCCCAGGAATATGTCAACAAAATGCTTTATTTTCCACAAAACATAATAAAACACCTTCAATAGTCTTTATTGTTTCTGGGGTTTTGTTCCCATGTCCTCTCTCCTTTCCTGCACACTTTTCCCCATCGCGTCAACTTACAGAAAAATCTTTAATATATTAACAAATGCATCTGAAATGGTTTTAGTGAAAAAATAGATTTGTAAAGTTTGTCAAAGGTACAAAAAATAGTAATAAATCTAATACAAAGTGTATTAAATGTGAATCACATTTTTCACTTTAAAAGCCATCACAAACTGTTTATGGGAATATGGGAAACAGTGTCCACACAGTTCTTGTAGATCTTATGGATAAAAACCTTATGAAAACGTGGCTGTTAAACAATATATCAGTGATATTTTCACTTGAGTTATCTTCCCCACAAACACATCTGTCTCATTTTGTCTCTATAAACATTATTCACATTTTTTTTTTTGTTCAAAGAATGAAAATAAGCACCTGCTCTCCATCCAAAAGAGAGAAGCCATGACAGTCAACAGTGGCGTGGTATTAGAATTTGGAAACAATCCAGCTCTGTGATTGGATGCAGCAAAGTTTGATACTTGAAGTTGGAACTAATCAGGCCATTTGATTGGTTGAAAAGTTGGAACATAGAAAATGGAGGTTCTTGCTGTCGTGCAGAAGCTCATGAGTTCAAGAATCCGATGTTCAAGAGTTTGTGCATTCAACGCCGTACTTTCAAGGTGCAGGGAGACCCAGTTAGGCAGCAGCATGAGGGGTCTGGCCTAAGGACCAACACTGGATTTTTTAGCTCCTTAACCCCCTGGGAAGCAAAGCCAGGTGTCCTGGGAGAGAGTCCTACAGCCTGCCAACTGTAATGCAAACTCTGAAACAAAGAAATAAAAAAACATTTGCAATAAATCTAAAAAAAAAGATGCTGAAGCAAATGATTCTGGTTTGACATGAGATTGATTTTCTAAAACAACCCTCTGCATTTAACCGGACTTGGGACTGGCACAAGAAAACACTGGATTGTGCTTTCTTGTGGTTGCATTAAGTTTTAGAAAGAGCATGTTTCTAGAACAGCATCTCATTATTGCAAGTGTCTTCTTCTTTTCCTTTGGGCTTTTCCCTTCAGGGGTCGCCACAGTGAATCTAGCTACATGCTAGCTGTTTAGGCAGATTTTGGATTTTTTCAGTTTTTAGGCTAATCTGGAGTTTAGTTTATATTTCAGCTACATGCTAGCTATTCTGGCTAATTTAGGATTTTTTTCAGTTTTTTAGGCTAATTTAAAGTTTAGTTGATATTTCAGCTACATGCTAGCTATTCTGGCTAATTTAGTATTTTTTCAGTTTTTTAGACTAATTAGGAGTCTAGCTAATATTTTTGCTACACTGAGAAAAAAAACAAACGGAAGTTTCTCCTTCTACAGCTCAGCTCACTTTTAAATTCTTCATTTTAAAAAATTGAACCCTCCTCCTATTTTTCACAGTGCTTGCTTGTCGTGTATTCCCCCTGCAGTTAACCACCTGTGACGAAACTTTCTGTTAGCCGGTTAGCCCGGTGGAAATTTCAGAATAAAAGCAGTGCAACTTCCATCGTAGATCAAACTTCCGTTTTGAGTTAATGTGTTGTGAAGTTTGAACACAGTGTGAACACAACAAGTTTTAATGTGTTGTGTTGTGAAGTGTTGTGTGCGTCGCCAAGTTGATGTGTTAGGAACCCTCAGGGCCACCGTACAAGATATTTAAATGTCTCCCCCTGAAGCAGGAGCACTCCACCCCCCAGAGATGGCAAACTACCTTTCTCCAGTCAACAACCATGGCCTCGATCTTAGTGATGCTGACCCTCACCTAAGCTGCTTCACACTCAGCTTCAAACTACTCCAATGCCCGCTGAAGGTCCTGGCTCCATGAAGCCAACAGGAACATCATCTGCAAAGAGCAGAGATGAAATCCTGGATTGTGGACCACATGACCAAAGTTGAGCTCATTTCAATCACATTCAGCTACTGTATTTCTGGAAAAACTATAGCTAAGAATAATATTTTTGAATATGAAACTTTTTTGAACTAGATGCTGTATTTACCAGGCGTGATCAAAAATGATCATAGGAAACAGTTTGACCCTCAAACAATGGGGCAGAAAGTTAGAAAATCTTCCACAAACGAGAGTTCTGTTCCTGACAGACCTGTTTCTTCGTCTTTAAGAAGTTCTTCTGTCCTCCACTCCCTCTCTGTGTTAATGTCACCTGTTGTTATCTGTTTAAAAGACACCCGTCCATACCTTTCAACAGTCACAGAAACCTCTCCACCAAAGAGCTGTCAAAGGACACCAGGGACAAGATGTTTGACCTGAACAAGACTGGAATGAACCAATCTAGTGTAAGTAGCAGCTTGGGGAGAAGAGATCAAGTATTGGTCAGTTTATTAGAAAAACTGAAGAAATACAAGATGACTGACAATCTCCGTCCACTTGGAGCTCCATGAAAGATCTCACCTGGTGGAACGAATGATCTGGAGAACAGTGAGGAAACAGTCCAGATTTACACAAGGAACTGGTCAATGACTTGAAGAGAACAGTCACAAATGTTACTATGGTAACGCATGATGACACTCGTTTTGATACTCATGCCACGCTGCATGTTTGGAAAGGAAAAAGACTGAATTGCATCCCAGAGCATCATCCTAACTATGAAGCACGGAGGTAGAAACATCATGTTTTGAGGTTGTTTTTCTTCAAAGGGGACAGAGCAGCTGATCCATATTAAAGAAAGGAGGAATCAGTTCAATTTGGTAAGATTTTGGAAACGTTTCTCCATCAGTGAGAGCATTGGTGATCAAACAGGGCTGTATATTCCAGCAAGACAATGATCTAAAATACATCTTCTGATCAACCAAAAGCATGTCAAGGTTCTGGAGTGTTCTAATCAGCCTCTGGACCTCAACCCAACAGAGAATCTGTGGAAGAACTTGAAAGTCTGTGTTACCTCGAGACGGCCCAGCTCTTGAGGAGATCAGCATGGAAGAATTTTGCATTGAAGTTGCATTGCTTTCATTCTGAAATCCTGAGCGTCTAACAGAAAGTTACGTCACAGTTGGTGAACACAAGAAGCTGTGAAGGTCGTAAAATCTTCAGAAGTAATTAATGGTAAAAAAATAAATAAATAAAAACAATAATAATAAAAAGAATGTTTTTTTTATCTCTTGGTACGTGGTATTCGGTGTGGATGCCACCTGCTTACTGCACATTCATGAAACCACATTGAGCTCGTTCGTAAGGCACCGTTCTTGAACACACCTCATGCTGCCAGTGTGTGAGTACTTTAGATGCAGTACCTATACTCACAAGTAGTGTGTGGGCGTGGTCGTGTGTGTATGTACACATGGGTGAACATATATATAGGCGTCCTACACCACTTTACAACAAACACGAGATACACTAGAGTGCCGTCTTCATGCAGAAACATATAGTTACATTTAGTGTCTACGGTGGTGAGAGTACAAATCTTGAAGTTGCTAAAACTCAGATAAAACATTTCTAAAAACACGTACCAAGAGTTATTATCATTAATTACTTACTTCTGAAGATTTTACAACCTTCACGGCTGCACTGAAAAAAATCTGTTGAACTAAAATGAAAATATGTACAGCAGTTGCACAAAATTAAATTATGTTTACCAAAAACCAAATTAGCTGTGTTTCCATTACACATACACCCCAAACTTTATTGAAATCAGAGGAATTTCGAAAAAAAAACAACTTTTTCAATAACACTGTTTCCATTTAATTATAATTATGCAAATGAGCATAAACCAACTCACGCAATAAGTCATTGAAAGCACGGCGATGGATGAGAGCAAGTTTTTTTTTTTTTTTACTCCCTGAAAGGGAGCATTAGGGCTGCACACTGAGCACGTGCAGCGCAGCTAGTCCAGCAACAGTCTCAGACGCACATGAGACCTGTTTAGCAGGATTTAAAAAATAAGTAAACAGCCGGACCTTTTTATCTGTTTGGAAACATGACAAGCTCCCTTGAAAGTTTGTCAGAGCACTCCCAGACTCTCCTTAAAGGAGACATCTGCGTATAATTCAGGCTGCAGGCAGCAAAAGTGCAGCTTACAGATGAAGCCAAGATGAAATCTTGGTTGGTAGAATTTCAGAGTTAATGGAAACGCAGCTATTGTCTTAGATCTACTTGATTAACTCTTGTTTATCTAACATAAGTAGTTTGTGTTAACTTTATTTGAACAAGTTATGTTTGGCATATTAAACTTGATGTTTGTAAAAATGATTTTATTATGTTCTTTATACTAAATTTTACCATGTTTAACTCACACGATTAAGATATGTTAGATACTAAATAAAACGTTTTTAACCTCAAATGTTGTAGTCATGTTCATATTATAAACCTTTCTAAAATTAAAATGGATATTTTTAATTTTGTGTATTTTTAATGAAATAATTAATTAATGAACACAAAATGTTTTATACTAAGCACTCACAATGTGTTATGACACTGGTTACCTGTGCATGCAAATCTTGACTTTTACATCAATTCTGTACATCTAAACTAAACTTTCAACCAGTGGATTTTAAGAATGTTTAAGATTCCATTTTTTTAGAATAAAGACATACAAAATTGTTTCTTACAAAGGTGTGTATTTTAAAAGGCAAAAACATCACAACTGAAAATACAAATGTCATCCAATACAACAGTGTAAGAAAAGAGCACCAATAGTTCTTCCTAAAACTTTTACAGAGTTTATCTAAATAAACCTGTGATGAGAAAAAGTAGTCACATAAAGCAAGTGGACTCATGGAAACAGAAAAAAAAAAGATCTGCTTTAGAAATCAGAACCAAAAACTCATAAGGAACCTGAACAGAGGGGAAAACAATCCTGCAGAGAACATAGAGCAAAATAGTCCATGCAGAGGTGGGACGTCTTCAGCAGCGCTCCCTGATGGTCCGATTTTCAGAACCTGGACTTTCTTAGAGGGAATCAGCATCCAGCTCCATCATAATCTTCTGGGGAACTTCAGAAGTTCACTTCAGTTCAGAGGGGAAGGTGAGGTTCAAACATACATGAGGCCAAATAACCTGGCAGTAACAGAGGCACCACTGTCCAAATCCTGTAGGACCCCTGAGCTTCAAGCACATTGTCATGTCCTACCTGTGGTCTCTGTCAACACTGAGATGTTGTAAAGATGTTGATGCTCCATTCTTCTTCTTCTTCTTCTGCACAGTCACAAAAAATAAATCATAAGTAAATGAAAAATTTTAAGTACGCACTGAAGCAAAGAACCAAAAATGTTATGAAGTATTTCTATTTCACCCTGGTATATGCTTTATTTTCAGTCTGTGGTTTAATTAAAATAAATTGATGCAACAGAGTGTTCAATAATCACTTCTGTGAAGTGATAAGCAGTTTTTCTAATCATCCAGTTTTACAGAAAATGTCAACAAACAATAAAAGCTGTTATTCTTTTTTAATACAGGGCTTACAACAAAACAGTCAAGAACAACAGACATCTTCTTTTAAGATTTTACTTTTTTAAAAATGCAAACATTTCAAGTAACCAACTGACCCCCTTAAGACTTATTTTTGTACTTCCTATTAGATATTTTACAGGGTCCTCTCCAGATGCACAGCGCTTTAATGATGCATTCTCCTCCAGCAATAATGTCATCTACATCACCAGCCTACCTGTAAAGGGAAAGTATAAAAGGGTTGTTACATTCTTGTAGGACTGGGTGATATATCCATGTCATTGATTCATTTGAATTTTTGACATTTAGGAAATCAATATTTTCCCCCCAGCTCTCTGTTCTCCTGGGCTTCCGTAGTTTGGGCGTAAAGTCAGAGAGAGAACGCTTGTTCTGCATGATTTCATATAAAAATGTATCACTTTTAAAATAATGTAATAATTTGTCAAGTAAAAACAATGTTTAGATCTTTTGTTTTATCTTCTAGCCAACTGGCTGGTGAGTCAGGAATTAGATAGATTGTGGCTCCAAACTTGGAACATTAAACTACATGCAGCAAAATCAGTTTGAGGCTGTACTACCAAAAGTGTTCTGCTGAATGATTGTATTGTTTTTCTTTATTAGATGCTTAAATTAGCTCATAAAACATCTGCTGCATTGTTCTATAAAGAATTTTACAGTCTCTATTTAGTTACACTTCATCTTCAAGCAAATGTCTAAACGACATGAAAATAAAATGATTTTTGTTAAAAATATTCTGTCGTTTGTAACCTTTGTTAAAGAAAGTAAAAGGAGGAGGAAAAAATGATTACAATTGAAAAATCAAATTTGTAATGAAAAAATCAGAGATTAGATTTCTTGGCCGTATCTCCCAGCTGTACATTCCTGTAGTCTGATTAGTGTTCAAGCAGAAACTAGGAACAATTATTGAAAACAAATGAATTGTAGCATGAATGGCTAGCAGTTAATACTCATATGAAGGGTTGAATATGTGATATTCGCCTTCAGATCTGGTCAAAGTTATAAAGTTTATTAATCTGCAATTCTCAGATTCACCTGTAGGGGGCACCACCTCCTCAAGGAGGAAATTATCACTTTAATTATTAGTTGTTATTTCTAATTAATAAAGTAATACTCAAATTTATCAGTCTACTTATCCAAAAGGAAACGTGAGTGTCTTTACCTTTGAAGGGACGTTTTGTGAACCATGGAAATTATGAGACAGAACAACGACTTCTTATACACGTTCATTTATTGCATAAAACTGGATTAACAAGAAGGATTATTGAGTGTGAAAGCACAGCATTGATTATACTTTGCAGAGATGAAAAGAAGAAAGAAAACACTTTTCTAAAACTATTCAAAATGCATAAGTGAAGAGCAAAAAAAAGAAGTTTAAAACAAATTCAAGTTATGTAAATGGGCTGAAGGTGTATAACTGCAATGTCTGATGTGTCTGATCTAATGCAAAATTAATGTTTTAATAAAATCGAGATAAATGTCCTTCTGGTGGTTGAAACAATAGTTTACTTAGCAGTTAAATTCTAAATCAAAAGAAACTATGCCTCTGACCATAGACAGTAGAACGCTGGAGCAAGTCTCCTCACCAAAGCGGTCTGGTTCTGGTTCCAAAGAGCCCAGAGGGTCCCTCGTTCTTCGCAGCTTTGAGAGACGGCTCTTCTCCCGAGAAGCCAGCCAAGTGTTGGAGTTAGAATCGATTCCCACAGGAAGATTCAGGTCGGTGTCCAGAGTCTGAGTATCAAGTGGTCAAATCAGGCTTGGTTCCAAAAATTAGCGACTAAATTAAAAGTTTTCAAAGCTGGCCGGGCTACAAAAACTTAATAATTATCTTGTCACTTATAAAAATTAGAAAGAAAAATGAAAATTAAAATTGCATAAAACGTAAAAAGGTGAAGGTTCGGTTTGTTTAATCTTAAAGATGGAAAAATCTCACAGAAGTTTTCATCTGAAGCTATTAAATCTTACAAGTTAATTCTTTGTTCTGAGCTTTCTCTGTTCTGAGTTCTCTTTGTTCTGAGTTTCCAAAAATCTTCTGTCCTCTGCTTGGAGCTACCTTCCCTGTTTTCTGAGGTGTCTTCTCCTCTTGACTTCAGAACTTCTTCTGACTGACTGACTGACTGAACGTCGCGCTGGACAAAGGCCCGGAAACTGACCAATCAGAACGAGTTGGCCGGTCTTACGCCTCATCTAATTAACATACTCCAATAGGATGGGAGTTCCCAATCTGGGGGTGTTTGTTCTTCAGAAGGCAGACCTTTACACAAACATCTTTGAACATTAGGGAATTAAAGAAACATTTAATTCTTTTTTATCAGCTTGTCTCCTTATAAGTAGAAACCCTTTTGCTGGAAAAACAAAAATAATAATAAGCATCAACATTAGAAGGTAATCACAAGATTTAAAACCAAAATCCAAAAAGAAAAACGAATGGTAACAGCTAAAGATAAATAAGACCTCTGGTTTTTTCTTATTTACCTGCCAGATCCTTCTTATAAAAGATGCACAACTTTAGTTAACTTTCCAGTAAAAGATGTTGAAGTGAAAACATTTCGAGACAGAGAACAAAAAAATCACAGAATACACTTAAAACGTCTGGGGAGTCTCAAGCCATGGGGGGTCAAAAGGTTTTTTGTAATCCAGTTTCGGTGATGTCTCCGGCCTGTTTTTCAGAGGATCTGTAGAACGTCATGTCAACAAATAATAACATTTTCTCGTGGCTTCAAAAGAACTTATTCAATGGAATGCACTTCTTGGTCGCCCTGTAAATCAAGATGGCTGGTTAGGCTCCAAAGTGGCTGGTCGTCATGGTAACTGGGATTACCAACGCCTCCTCCCTGGGGGTAAGTGTTTCTGGGTCTGTTGCCATCCTCTGACGAGGTGTTACTTTCAGGGAGGTTGATGTGGATTGTTTATGGGAGTGAACTGGATGCCAATGGCTGTTTCGGAGGGGGGGGGGAGGTGATCTTTTATGCTTGGCAAAATTCCTTTGTCTTGGTTCTGGGATCACATGGTTTCCTGCTACAGAATACACAATTATTCATGTAAAACAAGTTTTAAAAATGTATAATATTTAACGATGATGACCAGTGGGCTTAATTTCAGCTAAAATACGTGTTCCACAAATTGTTTATGCTACTCTATTTATTTTTCTTTTAGCCAATTACAGATCCTGCTTACATTGTAATCTTCCCCACTTCAGAATTGGACTTGGAGTGGATGCGTCTGCAGCTCAGTAAACGTGTGCTCCAGCTCACTCAGCATGTGCAGCCTGAACACACAGATGGACATTTTTTCTTTTTAGAAATCAAAAACAAAACTGATAAAAGACGACAGATTCTCAGCACACCCCGAGCGATGTATTGGTATCCTCTCTGGAAGGTTCCGCAGCAGACAGAGGGACCACTTGCTTGGTCCTCACAGCTTCAGCTTCTCGTAGAAAGTCTCAGTGTCCTGCTTTGTCATGGAAAGCAGCAGCTGGCCGAGCCCCACGCCCCAAGTCCTCGACTGCTGGTCTGCAGATGAAAAACAGAAAAATAAACAAAATCACTAAAAATTCTTTGCAGAGATATTTTAACACAAATAAAATCAATAAAAGAAAATGAGCAAAACATGGAAACAGTGAGACATCAGTAGTTGTCAGGAAAAATATTTTTAAAGTTTAAGTCCCATTAGTTGTATGTGAAAATTGTTATTTGCATTTGACTCTTTCATTGGGAGAGTGGTGAGCTGCAGACACAGCTGCTCAGGAACCATTTGGTGGTTTAATCCCCAATTCAACTCCTTAATGCTGAGTGTCAAATGTGGATTTGAACTCATGACTTACCAGTTTTAGGGTGGACACTCTACCTCTAGGCCACTGATTTAGTGATTTTTAATTAAATATTTGATATATATAAATAATTAAACAATCAAATCTCAAAGTCTTACATTATTATAACATAATTGTTATAATAATGACAAATTCTCTGTTTTGTGCTAATTTTACATTACAATGGACATGACAAAATATTATGCGGTTTAATAAATCTCTTTCTATATATATATATATAAATTATTGTTTAAAATAAACCAATAAATCAAGTAAACCAAAAAGAAAAAGCAACATTTTTACAACCGTTTCAATGTTCCCTTGCTTTCATGCCGTTTACCTGTAGACGGTCTCAATGCTTAGCAAATCTTTGTTCATTGCAGTTTTGCATTTCTCTTTTTTTCTTTTTAAAGATCATTATTTCTTTTTAAATCTGATTTTTTTTATTGTTGTGTTTCCATTAGACCAGGGATGAGAAAACCTTTGAGCTTGTGGACCTAAAAGGTGTTTGCTTTGGTTTTTCTTCTGAACATGTTCTTGCTAAAGCCAATATTATCTTTTCATCAAGTTATTCCAGTTGTAAACTGGCCAATCAGATGCTTCAGTAAAAGCATGTGGTTCCCGGTGGCCCCACCTCAAACGTTAGAAACGTTGGATTAGCTGTGTTTCCATCGACCGTAAAATTATTCAAGCTGGATTTGCAATTTTTGCTTCCGGGAAGACGCCACGACGGCACGGAGGCAAGCGCAGCTGCGCATCAAAAACTCTATTTACTCCAAAAAGGGTAAATATTGTTAAAAACAATTCCTGACCATGCTGCCGAAAAAACCCCCAGCACCGGACGATTCAGAGGATATCAAGAAGTTGCTTGATTTCCTGCTGGAAGAAGTTCGAGCCCTCAAGATGCAGTACCAGGACATTCTGGAAAGGCTGGAGGATGGGAGGCAGCTCCGGGCTCTGCAGGAGCAGACTGTCAACCGACTGGATAACTTGGATAAACGAATGGATGACCAAGAACAGGAGTCCAGGATTAATGATGTGATCATCACCGGATTGAAAATCAAGCCCCGGTCGTATGCACGTGCAGCGGCTGCAGGGAACGGAGAAGAAGCTGACGAGGAGACGAGCTCCGTGGAGCAACAGGTGGAAGCTTTCCTGAAGTCCAAAGGAATTTCTCTGGACACAAACAACCTTGAGATCTGCCGTCCACTCCAAAGGAGAAGAGAGACCGACAAACCTGCAATTCTCATGAGGTTTGTCAATCGGAAACACAAAGTCGCTTTATTGAAGCAAGGAAGAAATCTGAAGGGATCCAACGTCTTTATCAACAAGAATCTTACTAAACGTAATGCCGACATCGCCCGAAGAGCCCGCTACCTGAAAAAGCTTGGAAAACTCCAGAACACCTGGACACGTGACGGGAAAATCTTCGCCAAGCTTTGCGGCACTCCTGAGCAAGCCAAAGTCATCATCATCAGAAGCCTGGAGGAGCTGGAGAAGTTTGTACCCACTGCAGTCTAAACAAGAGATAAGTAAGAATGCTGGTCTACGAGGTGAGGAGACAAACCTCACTAACAATGGCTGCTCAAAACAACACAATCTCTACAACAGTCAACAGTGAGCACGACTTTCAGAGAGATCTGAACTGTCAACAACCTGACCTTCATATATTCAGTGATAATGATAACAACCAACAAGATGACATAGACCCTGATCAATTCTTTTCCACTGTTAATCTGGACTGCAAATATTACACCATAGATGACTTTAAAAACTCTGTTAACCCAGAAGGAAGACTCTCAATCATCCACTTTAACAGCAGAAGTATGTACACCAACTTTGGAGACATCAAGGACTATTTACAGCAGGGCTGCTCATTCCTGGTCCTCGAGATCTACCACCCTGACTATTTTCCAGATCTCCAAGCCCTGCCACCTGCTGATTGGCTCAGTCAGATGTCTCCACAATCTGATTGAAAGGACACACCTGTCCAGGTAACAGCAGCAAGCAGTACAGGGAGAGCTGGAAAACAGGCAGGGTGGTAGATCTTGAGGACCAGGAATGAGCAGCCCTGATTTACAGAATCTGGAACATTCCTTTAACATCATAACCAGATCTGAAACTTGGTTTAGCTGCGACAAGGACGCTGACTTTGAATTGGAAAACTATGAACTTAGAAGGTGGAGGAGTCGCAATTTATGTGCAAAAAAAATATGAAGTTTACAGTAATTGATCAAATGTCAGTTGCAGTGGATGGATTATTGGAATGTCTTACAATTGAAGTATGTAATGAATCAGGGAAAAATGTCATTGTAAGCTGTATATACAGGTCACCAGGGTCAAGCTTAGAAGTGTTCAGTGACTGGATGGAAAAAGTATTTCACTCTCATAATAACAAAATATTGTTTATCTGTGGGGATTTCAATATAGATCTGATAAATCCAGCAAACATAAAGCAACAGATGACTTTATCAGCAGAATGTACAGCATGAGTTTATATCCAACCATAAGCAGAATTACTACTCAAAGTACTACTCTCATTGATAATATATTCACAAATAACATAGAAAACACTCACATGAGTGGACTAATGATTTGTGACATAACTGATCATTTACCAGTTTTTACACTATCTGATATCAATGTTAAAACAAAGAAAATGATTAAAGAATCCGTCTATAAAAGGTTAAGAAATGAAAAAACAATGAACTCTCTTAATGATGACTTATCCAGACAAAACTGGAACTCTGTGTACAGAGAGAAAGATGTGGACACTGCTTATAAATGTTTTTTAGAAATATTTATCTCACTAAACAACAAGAACTGTCCAATTCATAAATTTAGGAACAAATTTGCCAAATGTCCTTGGTTAACTACCGGTCTTCAAAATGCTTGTAAAAATAAAAATAACCTCTATAAAAAGATCTTAAAACAAAGATCTAGAGAAAATGAACAGAGATACAAATCCTACAAAAATAAACTAACTGAAATAACACGGCACTGTAAAGAAGTGTACTATAATAATCTACTGAATGATAATAAAAACAATGTAAAGCGAGTTTGGGAAATATTAAACACAATCATTAAAAAAGGGACAAAAAAAACGAAAGTACCCAGATTACTTTACAGATGAGAAGGGTCAAACCTATTCTATGAATGAAGCAGCAAACGGTCTTAACAACTATTTTGTAAACGTGGGTCCAGAGTTGGCAGCAGAAATTCCAGAGTGTAAAACCAACAAAGAAAATATTCCATCCACCACAAGGATCCCTCACTCAATCTTTCTTTCTGATGTGAATGAAAATGAGCCGATATCAGTTGTTAATAAATTCAAGAGTAAAAACTCAGCAGATTGTCATGATATAGATATGACGGTGGTGAAAAAGGTGATTAACAGTATTTCTAAGCCTCTAACATACCAATCAATCAATCAATCAATCAATAGTACATTTGTCTAATGGAAACACATCCATTTAAAAAAACCTCCCATTTATATAAAAAATAAAATAGTCTCTGCTGCTGGAGGAGGTGGTTTTTGAGGCATATCAAAATGGACATATTTGGCAAAACTGCAATGGAAACACTTTCTGTAAATCAAATGACTCCCATGACCAACAGTGACTGCAGCGCTGCACCGAGGGCGCCACGAGAGGTCACACTGCTCATCAAAAGTTGAGCGTATCATGCGGAGCTATTGGATCCACAACTGAAAGGGGCGTGGCTTTCCGTCACATGCACTCCTGATAAGCGAAAGTGGTTCCTACAGAAATGTTAACTCAAACTGACTCGGACCATCACTGCTCACTAATGTCGTCTGGTTCTAACACGGCGATATCCATAAAATGGCGACTGAATTGACTTCATCTTGTGGAACCGGAGGTAAGGCATTTTCTCTGAGTGAGGTCACAGGTGTTTTGTTCATCTCCATATACTGTCAATGGTTAATGTGCTTTATAAATAAAGGTGATGATGATGCTGAGTTCACCATCTGACAGAAATGATGCATTACTGGGAGCAGAGTGGATGTGGAGCCTTTACCTGTATGGCTCTGTACCCCCCCTCAGTGAAACTGCGCAGTGGAGTGAGGAAATGAATGTTGGTGCTTTGCACAAACTTCCTCTCCGTTTCTCCAAGCTGCTTCTGCGTCTCTCCGCACCTCATCAGCGCCGTTCCTGGTCCAAAACCTGAACCCGTGATCACCACGGCACTGAAATGATCATTACTCGCTGACCACCTGCCACAAAGGTAAATAAATCAGGTGAATGCACACTAACCGTGAGGAAAATCACGGACAGGGGGTGGGAGATGGGGGTCTTAAAGGAGACCCGCCCACACCTAAAGTAACAAACAGCTGTTTGAGCTGGAATTTATTCAACACACAGGTGGAAGAAATACGTTATTCTGCATGAAATGAAAAGTTTTTTCCTGGTCACCACTACCTCCGTGGAGAAATTGGGTGTTGGTGTAAGACTGGGAGCGGAGCTGGCAGAGCAGACTCTTCCTGAATGGGGCGGTCTCACTCTGTGACATCAGATCGTGAGGACCCGCTTGTTTTTGATGACATGAGAGGTGCTGCTGCTGAGAGCTCAGTTTTTAGAGGATTACTCCGAAATGACTGGATTAAAATACCGCTTTGAGGTTCTTTATAGTGAGGAATGAACATTAATACATTTAAAAGATCAAAAACCGATTTTTTATGGTATTGTCCCTTTAAATCCTCTCACTACAGACCAGTGATGTGGAGCTAAGTTTGTGGCTGATGAGACACAGACTCTTTCAGTCTGATTTACAAACCAATATATTTACCAACTAAAGATTTTGTTTCATATCAACATCTTTTTTATAAACTTAGTAGATCCATATTGGACTGAGGAAGAATGTAAATGCATAGTGGTTTAGTTTGACTCCAAAAAACTAAACTAAATATATTAATAGTACATCTAGTTTGATCTTTTTACATTTCTGTTGTGAATATGATTTTACCTTGTTTTGTCTGTAATCAATACAAACATTTCTGTCAACTTCCTGTCAAAATATCTCTCAGAAAGACAACATGAAAAATTATGTATACAAGTCAAAGAAAAGCAGGATTCTAAACGAAAATGCTGAATGTAAAACTAAATGTGGTTTATATATTAGTACATATATTTAGAAAGTGACTATTCAAATCAAATTGTATACATAAATATATAGAGCAAAGTTGTGCGCAAAATATTACTGTTCATGATGTAATTGAACAGGAAATACACAGAACACAGAGATTGAGTAAATTCATGATTAAATTGATTAGAATTAAATAAATTGCATTTATGGATGTCAAATCTCTTTTATCAAAAGTAAACATCTCCTGATAGCAGGTGAAACACTAATACAGACACATACATGCTCACATATGCAGATAAAAACCCTTAAAGCGGTTAAAAAAGAAACAAGAATATGAAAAACGGAGGAAAAGCAGAAAAAAGGGACTGAGACCTCCAGAGAAAGAGGACGATTTTTGCTAAAGCACACCACCACGAAGCATAAAGCAGCAAAAGGGGCAAACAGAAAATAAAAGATAGAAAAAAATAAACGTTCTTAGCTGCTCCGTGAATGACTGGATTCCTATCAGAGAACAACCGAGAACATTCTACCCCGGGTCACCAGCAGCTGCTGCTCCAGCTATGATCGCTCTCGCCCCGCCCAGATCCAGGTAAAGATCTGAGGTGGAAAAGTCTAAATCACCTGTGGTCTCTCTGTGATTCTATCCAGCTGCAGACTCACACAGTGTCCCGCTAACGAAGACGTTACTGTCTCATTCATTTAACTGCAGCTAGCTGTTAGCCGCTATGCTAGCGCCAGCTTTCACTCAGAACTTACCTGATTTTGCTGCTCCTGGATCAGATGAAGTTGGTTGTTGTTGAGTTTCTGTCAGGAATCCTTTAATCCTCATGTTTGCTGAAGGTAAACCGCTTGTTGTTGACGATCTCTTCACTTTTATGCCAGAAATAAAAACACAGGCAAGCAGGAACCAGTGCTTTGAAGAGGAGGGCGGGACTATGTTTTTTCTGCAATTTGATTGGTTGGCCTGTCACATCAATCCAAAGGGCTCTAATTTGATTGGATGTTAGGCTGACGGAAGTAAAATAGCGCTGACAGAGAGACAGCGGCGCGCGGCTTTCTCAATATACTTTTTAATCCTTGGATTTGGGGGAAATAGCAAGTCTTTCCGAGTCAGAGGGCTAAAGTCGGGAGGTTAAAAGTCCAAGACAATTCTAAAGCCATCAAATTCATGAGGAGTCTGACTCGAGTCCAAGTCACGTGACTTGACTTGACTCACGTGACTGACTGATGACGTCAGATGACGTCACTGTCGAGAGGCTATAAAAGCGCTTGTTCGCCTGCTAGATTCATCTTTGAGATTCAAAGAGAGCAGCTGTTACAAGCATCCACAGACCTCAAGCATCGACTTACAAGCATCCACGGATCGTTTGGAAAGAAAATGTACGGAAATAAGAGAAACCACGCCGCTTACCCAAATCAGGGATTCTACCAGCCTCATGGAAATGCTGGTTTTGGACCAAGACACCCGCACGTCCAATTTAACCAGCCATTTCCATTTGCTGGAATGAACCCCCCACATCCTGCCCCCCAAAGACACCCAAATTGGGGGCAACAAAACCTCCCGTATCCACCCCCTGGAATGAACCAGCGACATCATGAAGTCCATACACAACACAGAAATCCAAACTGGGGACACCAACATCGTCATGTCCCCTTCCACCCTGTTCCTCCCCGACCCACTCACCACGGAAACTACAATCGGAGACACCAATATGCGCGTGTCCCCGTAAACCCTAAAACACCAAGGCCATATCAAACTGCCCCTGCAGTTCTTCCAAAACCTGCGTCCCCACATCCAGAAATGAAAATCCAAGATCAACCAGCCCCTGCGCTTGATACAAAGCCGGATCTGGAACAAAAGGATTTTAGCAAACTCTTCAACCCTGCATTCACTTTCAATCCCATGGCAGATGAATTCAGGCCAAGAGCCAATCATTTCAAACCTGTGGAAAGCTCTAGCCCTCAGTCAGCTGATCACAGTCCTCAGCTGGAAGAACAAGATGCAAATCCTGCAATTGTGTCTGCCAGTGAGGACATGTCATCAAGCACTAATGGAAATGACATCAAAGGAGAGATAGCTGAATTAAAAGAACAGCTGAGGAGGAAAGACGCATATCTGTCTGAATTGAAGGAACAAAGACAGATGAACCAGAATTCTCAGTTTGACCAGGAAGATCTTGATGCTAAAAGGCAAACACTGCATGCAGAGTTCCAATATGGGAGGAAGTGTGCACGTGAAGTTGACCTTCTCAAAGACAAACTGGAGAGACTCAATCAAGCAGCTCAAGCAAAGCGGGCAGCAGCTGAGAAGAGAAAGACAGAGGCTCACAAGCTGGCACTGCAAAAGCTGGAACTGCTGAAGAAAGAACTGGAAGAAAAAACACGGTGTAATCTGGAACTGACCCAGAGACTGAGACTGGAAGAGGAAGCAGAAAATAAGATTCAACAGGAAATTCCTTTGATTTCAGAACCAGAAGTCGTAAATGAACAGGTGGAGGCTGATCTCAACATGATCTCAGCACCTCAGGACCTCAAGCCACAAAATGATCCTTCAGAATCAGAAGTGATCCTGAATCAGACAGAGGCTGAGGAAACGGACTCCATCATAGAACCTCAAACGGAAGATGAAGAACAGGAGGAGGCTGAGGAAACCAACACCACCATGATAGACCTTGAAGTTTCTAAAGAACCTTCTGAAAAAGAAGTGGACCCACCATCGGACCCTGAGTCTGGACTTCAGGACAGTGAAGAACCAAACACTTTGCTGCCTGAACAGATCAAACCCAAAAAACTGTCACTGTGGAAGCGCTTCAAAAAATTCTTTACACCACGCCGCAGACAGAAAAACAAAGAAAAAACAAAGATATAGATGGTGGTGATACAGCTCTTGTTGTCATAGCTGCTGCAACCTGCGGCTGCAAAAAAAAAAAAAAAAAAAAAAAAAATTAGCCTATGACAACAAAAAACTTTTTTCCCTTCTTTTTTCTCTACTTAGTCGTTTTTCTATCAACCTAAATTGTGCATTTGTTGTATTTTATTTATTCACTTAGTTAGTTTTAGTAGGTTGATTAATTTATTAATCAGTAGGTTAATTCTTTAGTTAGTTTTTAAGTTTATGTTAAGGTTGTTGTTGCTTTTTTCTTATTTGTACTAAATTGCGCAAAAGCTTGACTCACCTCAGTCAGTCTAATGAAAATGTATATAAAAAAAATAAAATAGCTGACAAAAAAAAAACATACCCACTCACACACAACACACACGTTACCCCCCCACACACATACAAACACACACAAAAACCCCACACACACAACACCCCCCCACACACACACACAAACACACATCCCCCCCCACTCACATACAAACACACACATAAACCCCCCACACAAACACACACACACACACACACACACACACACACACACCCCCTCCGTGAACTGCCGCCTTAACGTGGCGGACGGGTTTGAGTGCTCGATTGATCTCAGGAGCTCAGCTGTTTTGGGCTTTTGCCCCTGCTAGGCAGACAGGTCCTGAGAGACGAGCCAGACTAAGAGCAGTTCAGAAACCTTTTTATTAGAAGTCATTTATTCACGTTTTATTAACATTTTATTTAACACCTACTTTTTGTTGGGTTTTTTTTAAAGACATTTAGGGTAAATATACAGAAGAGGGCAGACCATGTAAGTAAAATATAGGGAAAAACAAACAAACAAAACAAAAAAATGAAGATAGAGAGGCAATAATGAAACAACTGGGGAAACAACGTAACAACAGAGCAAAGAAAGAAAATGAAAAAAAACATACACATGGATTGACTTGACTCCACAGGTTTTTTATTTGCTCCATATATATTGTTATGTTCTTTTTGTCATGTATATAGTCCATTTTATGAAAAGTTCTTCTTCCATTTGTATCTTATGATTCAACATTTCCATCTTATTTATTTCTTGTTCTATTTCCTCCCATTCCTGTTGTATTGGTGGGTCTGTCTTGTACCAGTTTTTTATAATTGTTTTC
Source organism: Oryzias javanicus (assembly GCA_003999625.1). NCBI lineage: Eukaryota > Metazoa > Chordata > Actinopteri > Beloniformes > Adrianichthyidae > Oryzias > Oryzias javanicus. Next base: position 3,122,769 of record CM012453.1, read on the forward strand.
TTACAGGCAGCTAGGACGATTTGAATTAAATACTTGTCATTTAAAGAAATATAACTTGATAAATTGCCCAAGTAAAAAAATGTACTTGTTTTCAGTACATTGTAACCCAAGATTGTAATGATGACCTGATGGATGTCTTTCCAGAAAGAACTGATTACAGGGCAAAGCCAGAAATGATGATCTGCATTAGGTTTTTCACATTTTCCACATGAGTTTCCATCCAACTATTAACTAACCAAGCAGAATTACAACCCACAGCGCTGCACTTATTGATAACATATTCACAAACAATATCAAATCTAATAAGAGAAGTGGACTGCTGATCTGTGACATAACAGATCACTTACCTATCTTCACAATGAATGATTATGAAATTCCCAAAATGCCAACTCAAAAATATGTATACAAATAGTTAAGCTCGGATAACGCAATTAATTCACTTAAAAATGATTTAATTGTGCAAAACTGGAACGTGGTGTATAATGTAAAAGATGTAAATCAAGCTTATAACAACTTTTTGAAAATATTCCGTTCATTATATAACAAACATTGTCCAATCAAAAAGTTCAATAAAAGCCATAAATCAATAAAATGTTCTTGGTTAACAAAAGGACTTGAAAATGCCTGGAAAAAGAAAATATTTCGTATAAGAAATTTATTAAAGTAAGAACAGTGGAAGCCGAAATAAATTACAAATTATATAAGAATAAATTAACTAATATATTACGGACATGCAAACAAATGTACTATGAAAAAATTGATCATAATAAAAAGCAATACGAGAGGAACTTGGAAGGTCCTAAATCGATTGATCAAAGATGGAACAAAAGATAAAGTGTACCCTAATTATTTTATAAATAATACTGGTGAAGATTATCATATGAACAACATAGTAAATAACTTTAACTCATTTTTTGTGAATGTTGGGCCTCAGTTAGCGATAAATACTCCAAAGAATGAAGTCAACACCCTGTGGGACCCAACAGAGACAAACATAAATTCTATTTTTCTCTCACCTGCTAGTGAAATGGAAGTTAAGTCAATCTTAAGCAAATTTCAAAACAAGGCATCTACGGACTGTAATGATATAGATATGGTGTTAATTAAAAAGGTGATAGATTATATTTTAAAGCCATTAACTTACATTTGTAATCAAATCTGATGGAATATTTGATTTTCAGAAAGCTTTTGACACAATCAACCATTCTGTTTTACTTAAAAATTAGATAGCTATGGCATCAGGAGGGTAGCATGGAACTGGATTAAAAGTTATTTGACTGATAGACAACGGTTTGTTAAAATGGGGGAATATCAATCAAGACGTGAAGGCATTGTATGTGGTGTCCCTCAAGGCTCAATTTTTAGGTCCTAAATTTATTTAACTTTTATATAAGCGATATTTTCAATGTTTCAAATTTATTAAAAATAAAACTTTTTGCAGATGATACCAACATATTTTATTCGAATGTTAACTACAATACTCTAATAAATACAATCAATTATAAACTTAAAAAAATCAAATCATGGACGGACATAAAAAAAACTATATCTAAACCTAAAAAAAAATGAAGGCAATTATGTTTGGTAATTCTAAAGATAACTCTGAATTACCAATATATATAGATGATACTATAATAGAAAAGGTACCCCAAATTAAATTCCTTGGCATAATCATTGATAACAAACTTGGAAGCCTCATATTAAACATGTCCAGAGTAAAATATCTAAAACTATTGCAATAATTCATAAAGTTAAATATATTCTGAAGTACAAATCCTTGCATACATTGTACTCTTCATTAATATTCCCACATTTAATATACAGTATGGGGAAATAACTATAAAACAAGACTTAATGGTCTTTTCATCCTTCAAAAACGTCCAATTAGGACAATTCATAAAGCCGGATACTGTGATCATACTAACATATTATTTCTAAGTTCTAAGGTAATAACATTTTTTTGATTTAGTTTATTTGTATACAGCAAAACTTCTTTATAAAGCCAACAATAAATTCCTACCACATAATGTTCAGAAGCAATTTAAACAGAGGGATGGAGATTATGCACTGAGGGGACATAGTATTTTCAAACAACCAAAAACTCAAAGAGTGAGAAAGAGTTAGTGTGTATCAGTGTGTGGGACAAAACTGTGGAATAGGCTTGAAAAACAATATAAACAATATATAGGAATCAAACTATTTACTATCAAAATGAAAGAGAAGCTGTTATCAAAGTACCCGGAATAATAAAAAATGACTACAATTTCAAACATTTTTTGGATTGTGAAATGGTGACTGGGGATGATAATTTGTAGGATTTTATTGTGGAAATATGAAAAATTGAAAGTTATGGTCACACTGTATTTTATTATTTGTATTTGTAAAGTGGGAATTATTTATTTTAGGTGATAAAAGAACGATAGAGGACCCGAGCTAAGAGGAGAAACCATCCAAGGAGGGGGAGAGGGTTTTTTTTTTTTTTTTTTTTGCAGTAGAGGGACAGCTGAGCAAAGGAGAAGACAGAGCTCTGACTCCTCACATTGATGCAGCTTTTGGGAAAAGTTGCGACAATGCTGCTGGTACTTTGGTCCATTCTTCCATGTAGATCTCCTCTAGAGCTGTGATGTTTTTTTTTTTCTTTTGCTTTTTTCTAACCAACTTTATTACACATTTTTTCAATTGAGGGAGATTCACAATCAGTTATGCAATAAAGGGAACATTTCAATATGAGAAAAAACAAGAAAAACAAATAAGCTGCTGCAGTAGTTTTCACTTAAAATACTGAATCTTTCACATACAGACTAGATTTTGATGCTTTTTGTTTCTCAGAGTTTCTGATACTATTATTATACAAATTGAATTCAGAAAAAAGTACAAAGAAACATGGTTTTTATCCAGAGAATTTACATTTCTGAATATATTTGGAGAGATATTTCTAAAGAACAGACCAGAATATTCTTTGATATGTGACCCAACAAGACATCCTTCCAGAACAAAAAACAAGCTTTGATTCAGTCATGAATGAAATGATGAGTTTCCTGCCAGAAAACTTTAACTTGAGGACAATACCAAAAAGATGGAAAACTGTTTGGGGGAAGTACAGCAAAAACTACAAAGTGGGGCTGTCGCTGAGCAAGGGACTTTCAACTCCCTTCAGAGATTTTCTAGGGGGTTGAGATCTGGAGACTGACTACTCCAGGACCTTGAAATGCTTCTTACAAGTCACTTCTTTTCTACCCGGACAGTGTGTTTGAGATCACGCTCATGCTAAAAGACTCAGCCACGTTTCATCTCCAATGCTAATAGAACGAGGTTTTCACTCATAATCTGACCATTCATGACCCTATTCATTCTTTCCTTTACCACATCAGTCGTTCTGCGTAAACATGATGCTTCCACCCCATGCTTTACAGTAGGTATGGTGCTCTTTGGATGCAACTCAGCATTCTTTCTCCTCCAAACACGACAATTTTTACCAAAAAGTTCTGTTTTGGTTTCATCTGACCATAGGACATTCTCCTCCTATCATCCAGATCTCTACAATTCAGACGGGCCTGCACATGTACTGGCTTTAGCAGAGGGACACGTCTGGAACTGCAGGGTTTGTAGTGTTACTGATGGTAGTCTTTGTTACTCTGGTCCCAGCTCTCTGCAGGTCATTCTCTAGGTCCCATGTGTGGTTCTGGGACTTTTGCTCACAGTTCTTGTGATCAGTTTGACCCTACAGGTCAGATCTTGTGGGGATCCCCAGATTGATTGAGATTATGAGTGATCTTGAATGTCTTCCATTTCCAATTGATTTCTTCACACCAAGCTGCTTTCTTAATGCAGATTCAGTCTTTCCAGCCTGATGCAGGTCAACAATTTAGTTTCTGGTGTCCTTCGACAGCTCTTTGGTCTTAGAGAAATCTTGAGTGTGACTGTTTGAGGCTGTGTACAGGTGTCTTTTACGTAGATCAGGGGTCCTAAAACGTTTTATTGTGGGGGTCATATAACTGTTTTCTTCTCTGATTTGGGGGGCGGGGTCGGTTTGTAACAGAAAAAGTCTAACAATCACAGGGTGTGTCCAAATGTAAAATAATTATGTTTTTCAGAGTGAAATACATAACCAAATTTGAATAATCATTTCTTTCATCTTCACAGAAAAAACACTACTTGAGTATTTTATGTTGTCCTTTCCCATCATAGTCCCTTGGAGACTTTGGAGGGCTGCAGCACCTCACACATCTCACAGTTTGTGCTCCCTTCATGAATGTGATGGGAATTCTGGCATACAATCGTACATAACATAAGATCAAATCTCTGCATCACTTTTGGTGACGATTGTTTTTATCATGTCTGTTAAAATCAGCTATACTTGTAAAGGCTGAATAGTCATTGTTCTTACAACTAGTAATCTTGATTTCATTGAATGTGTCAAAAAAAATGCTGAACATGTCAAAACATTTTGTACGTGGTTTTTTAAATACATTTTTGTATTATGTTTTGATGAAAATGTCCATGAATCCCTTCTTTCAGGTCAACCTCATTTTACACTGATGAAAATGGCTTAAATGAGCTCTCCTTGTCACTCACAGTTGAATCAAACTGCAGTACATGGAAGGTCAGCCACACGGAAGACGGGTGTGGATGGGTGGAGGAAGGGGACAAAACCAGGAAGAAAAGGCCAATCACATAGACAGATTGGTGATGAAATCAGAGCAACACTTGTGGATCCTGCAGTAAATGACAGCCTCACAATGGCTGTGGTTAAGTCAAAGAGAGCAGGAAAATGTTGAGAGAACCACAGTCATTCAAACAGGTAGGGATAACTTACAAAGAAAACTGCTGCGTTTTCCTGAAGGTGGAACGTACATGACAGGCGTCCTCATGAATGGAGACATCTTTTCTGTCTTCACACAGAACACAGGTGAAGCAATGGGGTTGCAGCAGCTGGGCTCCATGATTGTGGCTTGTGTTCAGGTTATGAATCCTGCAGAAGTTTGATGAATCCCGCATTTGTGTTTTTTCTTCATTTGGAAGTTTCTCCCCTAACAAACTCATTTTCCTTAGACTCTGATCATCTGATCGATTGAGATTGGATTTCACAGAGCCACAAACCCTTAAGGGAGGCTTAACTTCCCTTTGAGCTGGAGTTCAGGCCTGTGGGACTTATTGATGAATGTGATCATTTCACATTTTGCCTTGAAACTGAACAGAAAGTTCTAACAGGATGTGTGTTCTATCATGACACCAAAAGACAGGAGTTGATTCAAAACAAAGGATGTGTCCAGGGGGCAGACTTTGATCAGAACTCTACCACCAGACTTTATAATGAACACAAGCTGAGGATGCTTCTATTACTTTAATTGGAAGTTCTATGAATACTTCTGTCCCACAATTTATACAAAAGGAAAAATCCGACGTATTTCCATGAAGAGATTCAGGTGAAGGACTCTGGACTGTTTTTCTAGCTGCAGGTCAGTGATCCAGGTCAAGCTTTATGAGACGAAGCCCAGAATCCTCAGGATGAATCTGGATGAATCTGAAACTTCTGAGAGTTAAAGACACTGAAGCACAGCAGTAAAATTCACTCCAAAATGAACATAGAAAATAAAACCAAAAAGACAAAAAGACCACATAAAGAATAAATATAATTTACCAAAAAAAACATTGTGTCATAGTGAAATTTGCTGCTTCAAGAGGAAAAGCCTGTCTGCAGAAACTCCTGTCATTCTGATGACATGAAGCTTTTTTAATCTATTTATATGTTTTTCTGAACAAATTGTTTCATTTTAATATCAAAATATCAAATGTTAAAAACTTGGAAAGGCTTAATCATCTTTTTCCAAAACCAGATTTTGGTTCTCACTGACACAGACAGGATTCTGATCCCTGATTAACATGTTTAGATCCGTGTGGCTGAGAAGGATAAATGTTCACATGTTTTATTTTATTTTGTCTAAAATAACTGAATTTCATGTCAGTTTTTCAGCTGAATCAACTTTCCTTTAGTTCTGCCACAAACGATTATTTAAACAGTCGACTAATCTCTGATTACTTTTCAGATTACTCCACTATTAAGGTCATGTGCAAAGTGGATGTAAAGCACAATCTTAACCATCATTACCTTAAACTAACTAAACATAAAGACAACACGATGATAGTTTATTAAACCTTTAATGAATTGTGCAGCCCCTGTCCTTCATTCATTCCTGGTATTAAAACAAGATGAAACTAGAAAAGTTGCATTCCCCTCTATAATGCTAGTCTGAAGCTTTTTGCTGAAAATTGTGATGCAATTAACTTTAATTGTCTTGAATGGAGCCACTGCATCTAAGGAAGACTGAAGTCTGTTATTAAAATCATCAACCATAAAATCACAGGATGCAGATGAAGTCTGAGAAGGAGTTTGGTTAAAAATATCAATAAAATTTGCATCATCCACTTCAGGATTATATACCGTTTCCTCACAGTTCTCACTGAGGCTCCCTGCTGGATTTCACTGGTGACATTAAAAAACAACAGTAATGATCTGATATTGTTAAATCAACAACAGAGGACACCCCGGCAGACAGACCGTAGTGATGAAGAGGTCGAGGGTGTGTCTCTGTTGTGAGTGCCTGTGTGACATGTTAAAAATCCATGCTGTTCAGAAGATTTAAAAACTCACAAGCATAGACATCATCGTTTTTACAAAACATGGAAAATTAAAATCACCAGTTATAAAATCCTATTGTACTAATGTGAAGAAAAGATAAAAATTCAGAAATTCTTCAATCAACAGGAAGGAGGGTTTTGGTGGTCTATAAACTGTGACGGCTAAAACAGGTGGGGCACCAAAGAGAAAAGCATGATGCTCAGAGAAGAATATTTGTTGAGACAGTATTTTAGATGTTATTTGTTTTGTGAGCTATCGATGCTGTGCCGCCACTTTCTTACTCCTGATTGAAAAATAAAAAATTAAAAATTAGGTGGAGAAGCCTCAGTGAGAATAGCTGGAGCATCAGTACCAAGCCAGGTTTTCAGTTAAAAACAAACAAGTTAAATAATGGTCAAAAATCAGATCATAACGATAAAGACTTGTTTGAAAGTGATCTGCATTAAAACAGCATCTTCATTGTTTTGGTAAAATCTGATGTGAGCATGAGATGGGTTGAGTGACTGTAATGTGTGAATTGGAAGGACATCTGACATGCAGAGGCACTTGGAAATGAATTGAAGTGATTAGAATATCA